>VDFB02109229.1:0-116598 GCA_007258455.2 Sequoia sempervirens | reverse complement strand
TATATGTTAATGGAAGTGGCCTGTGTGTCTGCCACCATGCATCAAAGTCTAGAGTCATCCTGGCATGCATTGGACCCCTACTCCATGCCCACTACTGTGTCACCAAACTGTCAATCTGTTGCTTTGCCAATGGAACTGATATAGGCAGTCCCCAAACTACCTCTCGAGATGATCAAGCGTACTCTACTTGCCTATGGAAACATCCTGCTACTCCTCAAACTATCACAAATAGGGCAGGTACATCACAATAATCAACTGTGACTGTATAGTCCGCCTAATCAAGTATCTGAACTGTCTGTAAAATGAAATATGGTCCTCCTCTCCTAGCCATTGTTCGTAGTCCCTATATGGTCTCCAAACAAACCCCATCAATGTTTCAATCACATGATGCCAGAATCTAGTATCGCCCACCTGAGTCTATAACAAGGCACCCCCATATAAGTAGACATATGGCATACCCTTGGCTAGTTGCCTCTGCACTGGCGGTCAGAATACAAGAATATGCTCCCATGCCTAGATCATCAGAAGTGTCATCTCACAATTGATACTCGACGACTGCCTGTATGCCACATCATGTAGCTGATGATATAACATGCCCAGTAAGAACGGTCCCCCAGAAAATACTATCCTTTCTCACCTCATCCTGACAAGTACATCTCCCCATCCAATAGGGAAACTGTGTCTGAGATGATCTAGAATCAACACACCAACAATCAAGGTACACAACATAGCATCCCATCGGCCATAATCGTCAGCCATGAACTCCCACCTGATATCATATCCATCGATGCCTAGTTGTGCAATGTCATCATGTATGTAGTACTCGGTCATGGCCTGTAATCCCCATTGCGGATCATAGACAACCTGATCTCCTCTGATAGGAATCTGTAGGATCCTAGACATGCCCTCAAGAGTCACAGTAGCCTCTCCAGTTGACAAATGAAAGGAGCAGGTCTCAAAGTGCCATCTCTCTGCTAGTGCTGTCAGCAGACCCCTATTTTCCTAAACAATGGGCATATAGGTAACGTGGAACAATCCAAACCACATCAACCGCCTCCACTCACCATCCCTCATTTGATCTCTAAACACGTATGTCACTAGTCTAAACTCTCAGGTGTAGATGAGTGGTAATCATTTTTGGATACATAGAAACGAAAGTTAGCACATCATTGAAAATCATCTTTATTATATATCTAATCAAAAGTGCACAAAGAAACTAAGCCTAAATTGAGTCAACATTGGTCAAAATCAATTGCATCATTTTTCCCTTCACTTGCATCGCAAAAAGTCACATGCATCATTTCCCCATGCAGTTGTGTTGCGATACATCGATTGCATCGTTTGAATTTGCACATGCGTCATTCCCCTAATCATTTGCACCGCTTTACATCATTTGTGTTGCTCCATCCCACATTGGTGTTGCAATTTGGTGATTGTGTCGCATGACCTAACGTTTGTGTTGTGATTCGGCACTTGCATCGTACAAGCTCGTGAATGCGCTGTTTTAAACCTAGACCTAGCCCATCCCTTGCATTTGCATTGTGATGCATCAAATGTGTGTGACACAAATGAAGTTGCATCTTTTTTAAACATAAATGTGTTGTGACACATCTAATTCCCTAACTTTAATGCCCTAAAAAGCACACAAAACAAGAAAAGTACAAAGTGGGTATAGGGTACTTACAAGTGGCTCTGCACCCTCTGGCCGTCGGTAGGTCTGCACTCGATATCCACGATGATCTGTCACTGGAATCACCATCTTTGTGCAAGGTCCTCTAGTTCCGAGCTCTGAATTTCCAAAAGGAAAATGTGAAAATGAATTACCTTCTTACTCAAATCAAGCCTATTTATAGGGTGAAATTAGGGTTTTCTTGAATTTATTACTGGAGGCCTATTTGACTATGTTTGACCACCCTTTTGACTTCCTTAAATGCGTCAAAATTTGAAACTGATCGTGCCAATGTTTTCCTAGACATCAAATTGACTTATTGGGACACCTTCCAAATTTTTTCCCGCGCTGGGCCAAAATTCACATTTTTTCTCAAGGGGGCATAGATACTCCATACCTTCGATGGGGCATATTTTGAACTAAATTTTCTTTGTCACAATGGGATAAAATGAATTATGACAAAGAGGGGAAAAATGTAGACACATAAAATTGACCTAGGCCTGCAAGCTTTATTTTCTTCGTATTTCTTTTTTTTTTTTTGACTGTAGGAATTGGGTAGCACGACCCCCTATAAATTGCAGTGCACCTAGTAAAATTTTTAACGTGACCAACGACGCTAGCACGACATGCCCTCCGATACCACAGGAGTGGGGGAGACTAGACCTCGTGACCAACCTCCTGCAACAGGAAAGGTTTAGCCAATTGAGCTAGGGCCCCCACCCTCTCCGTATTTCCTCTTAACATAATTTAAATATTTAATTATGTCCTATAGTCCAAATTCAACTATTAATTAAATAATTCTCAATTATTTAATTAATTCATATCTTTTATTCCTCTTGGCTATTTAAATAAATAAATTATATTTATTTTATTTAAATACATTGCTAATTTCTTATGTCCCTCTATAATTAAATAAATTCCCAAATTTATTTAACTATTATTTGTCCACTCTTTCCTTCTGATTATTTAAATAAATAAACTTTCATTAATTTCTAATGTCTTCCTATAATTAAATAATTTTTTATAATTTATTTAATTATTGTCCACCTTGGCTTTTTCTAATTTTAAATAAAATCATTTATTTAAAATTGTCTACTTTCCTTTTTCTCACCAAGTAAATACTTTAAAAACATTATTTACTGTCACATGACCCCACCACTTTTGAATTAAATTAATTTTAAATTCAAAAGGTCAACTCAGCCTTTAAAATCAAATAATTTTAAATTATTATTTGATTTTCAAACAACCTCTTTTTCCATGCCCAATATCTCCTTTTCACATGCATTATGGTCCCTTCATTTCAAATTTTTCCCTAATGTTTCCCTAACCCTAATTGATGGTTGTCACTTCAACCTTTGATCTTAGGACATCTCTCATTAACAATCTTGGCCATTCATCTAAAACTGTCTTTTCTATAAAAAGGAAATTTTTACCTCATTTGAGACACTTCATGCTGGCATAACTTCATATTTCTGCATACTTCTTTCTTGCACTTGTTGAATACATTACAACTTTAGAATATAATCCTTCAATATTTGCTTAGGGCTTAGTCATAGTCATAGTTGCTAATCAAAATCTGAGGGAAAACATCATTTTGCAGCAAATGGAGAAGGGAAATGAAGGTCAATCATGGAGGGCTTGAAGACTTTTGGTGAGATTGTTCTTTGTCTATGCTATTTTACTCCATTGTACTTCATTATTTAGCTAGGGTTTTGTTTATGCATTTTATTTCATGCTAACCTAACTTTTTGCCTTACAATTTTAATTTTGTTGGTTTCAGGTTGGTGAATAAATTTTTTGTCGAGTTAAATTTTTTATATTAACCAATGGTAACCTATAGCCCATTTATTGTTACCTTTCTATAAATCACTTAAATCTTATTATTTTACTTCTAAAAATCACGTTGGGGCATTAGATTTTCTAGAAGACCTCCAAGATATCCTAGGTGCCAAACATGTGGCCATTACAATTCATATTTTTTGTATTTCCCAATTTCGACATGGGATTTAAAGAGTCACATTCCAAATCATCTTAGGGAATGGAATACATGTTATTTAATCCTCCAAAATGTGATAGAAATCTCATTCAAGTACAAGATAAATTTGGAAAGAAGTTTGCAGCTAATGAGAGTTGAAGAAGGATGAGCGATTAGTTTTGAAGGGAAGCTTAAATTTGAAACCATGGGAGTCATCTCTAGCCATTGAAGACTATTTTTTAGATATTTTTACAACCCATGCTCTTTTTGTATGAATTCTTGTGTCTTTTAATTTTATTTGTTGCAAATTTGTGTACATCTTCCATTGATTTTGATAAAAGAGATTGTAATTTAGATGCATAGTTTGGACATAGTTTTGTGAATTCAATTGTGAGTGCTTTGATTGAGTTTTTTTATGACCTTTTCTTCTATATTAGTGGTCTTTGGACCCACATATTTTTATAATAACATATTTGAATGGGTTTGTTGAATGAAAATGAGATTCAACTTGTTAGCCTCTGTATGGTGCAATAACACACAAGCAAACTAGTAATCAACACTAGCCAAAAATATTGTTGGTTTGTTTTTTCCGCAGTTTCAGTTTATTTTGGTTCTCTTTCATAGGCTAACATGGACATGACTTTGGAAGTGGGAAAGACATTCAATGAGAAAATTTCAATTCTTGGAATAGTTGCAAGATTAATGAAATAAAATGAAGCGATTTACATCTCGTATCGAAAGATTGACTATCCTCCAGTATGTCGTGGGTCTAGTTTTTGATGGATGCTTTCATTTTGAAGATTCAAACAAAAATCATTGAAATTACTTTGTCCAGCACATAGTAATTGTTTAGGGGGGTGTTGAGTCATTTTGAAGAAGATTATTAGATGACTGTTACATTTTGGAAAATGTGTCTTTTGATATTCCTACGTAAGCCTATGAAGACCAAATTAAGCATTGCAAAGATGAATTGGAAACGAGGCATTGTGAGCAATTTTTTTTTAATTCTATGCTTTGAAAGGGGGAGATATAAGCCACAACCCATAGTTGAATACAAACAGTTGCGCCAAAAGGAATATAAGAAGGGTATGGACGATGTGGAAGAGAGGGGCTCATAGGAAAGAACCAGAGAGGTTGAGCCCACAAATATTGCCTTTTAAAATTGCAAACAATAGATATGGATGTAAAAGGGGTGGCTGCATAAAGGAGAAAATGCAAACAGGTAAAAGATTTGAATTTGGTCTTTAGAGACAAGTGAAGGTCACACAAGGAGGGTGTGGAGTTATGCACAAAGAGAAAGGGGAGAAATAAATAAAATTTGCATTGCAAAAGAAAATATTTGGCACGAGAGTGAGGAGGGAATAGTTAAAAGATAAACAATGAAGTCATAAGGAAATAATATAAAGGAGAACCATGTAAGAAAGAAGACAATTATAAGTCTTTTGCACAACAGCTAGAACAACCATGCAAAGGAAAAGGATCATATAAGAATCACATAGTGATAAGTGGGAAATTGAAAGGATATTTGAATAGAGAACTTGATAAAATGTATTAATTTATGTAAACTGTGAAAGTGAAATAATAATAATATCACAATTTTCCTATGTAGTTTGGTGAATTTTAGAATTTAAATTGAATTGTTAAATCAAATTGTCAATTGGGTGTTTTCTAGCTATGAAATTGGAAATTTGGTGGTCTATGAAATTAAAACTATTTGTTGTGGTGACGTTGTGATTGAGTTTGTCTGGATTAGTGAGATTGAGAGTTTCCATCTTGCATCCATTGGTATTAGAGTAGGAGATCTTGAGAGTGGAGAGAATCCACCAGGACCATGGGTGAAGAATTGGTAAAGAGTGAAGAAGCCCTGACAGGTCATTGATTCTATGGGAATCATGTTGGTTGTCCTCCAATAGAGATAAAGCTAGGTAGAAGGTGTGCAAATCTATTCCACTAAGAGGAAGTGGGTAGAAGAGATCTTGAAGGTGCATCTTCCAAAATCCTATTGGGAAGATGATACTAATCAGAGCTTTTTTGCAGGGGGGCTGTAAAGGCAACGAGTGTTGGCTCTAATTTGTTTATGGTTGCATATTCAGAGTGTGCCATAATTATTTGGAAAAATGTCTTGGAGACATAGAGAAATTTTTTTTATGAAGAAGGAATATTTGAAGCCACAAAAAATTGAAACAAGAACCCATCTGAAGGAGCGATTTGTTCTAAACTATGTGCCTGTATGGTGGAAAGTGTTGCAAAGTGATAGTGGACAATGATAGTAAAGATAATTTTGTTGCATTGGAAATGGTTGAGAAGCTAAACTTGAAGAGGATGAAGCACCTTAAGCCATACTATGTCTCTTGGTTGCAAGGAGGTCATCGAATTTGGGTAAGTGAACAAAGCATTGTGAATTTTCACATTGGAAGATATAAGGATGAAATTGTATGTGATATAGTACCCATGGATGTTTGTCATGTTTTATTGGGTCAACCTTGGCTTTGGGATAGGGAAGCTATACATAATGGTAGTGATAACACTTATAGCACAATCAAGGATGGGAAATAATGTGTTGAATCCATTGTGAGATAAACAAAAGGAACTTGAGTATGCCCCAATGAGTGTATGAAAGAAGAAAGAAACATCAAAACTTTGCAATAGGTGAGAAAGAAGTGCACAAGAATTGTTTGAAGGATAAAGAGAAGAAAATATTGCAGTAGATATGCAGAATGAAGAAAAAGAAGAGGAGATCCTTGTGCAAAAGGATCAAGAGGAAAGAGAAGAGATTGTAAATGAGGTTGCAAAGGATGAGGAGAGTTGTTGTATCCCTTTGATAGAAGGGGAATGGAAGGAGAGGTGTGTGGGAACAACCCATACAATCTCAAAAGAAAGTAGATACATGGAGAGCTTCAATTTCCATACAAGTTTGTGGAAGAAAGTTATTGATTTAATTGTTGTTGAGGAGCATGAGTTGCTTGAGGTAGAGATTGAGAAGATTGAGAAGTTGTTCGAGAATGAACACTTGAAGGGAAATGAAGAAGCAACAACAAACATGGTGGATGAGGTTGTTGTAACAAAAAAGTATGTGGAGGTAAGTTATAATTTTTCTAAAATTTGTGATGAGGAAGTTGATAGGGAATTGTTTATTATTGAAGTGAATATGAAGTTGCAACTATATGGAAAGAAGAATATAGTTGTAGGTTGGCATGCAAATATATATTTACATGTAGAAGCTGTAGAGGGTACTGCAGGTGAAACTTGGTGGAGGTGGTCAGTTTGTGGAGGAAAAATTCTTTGGAGGAGGAAGTTGGTAAATAATGAATACAAAACCACGAAAGGAGAGAAGAAAAGTGAACAAATTTGGAGGAGTTTTGGCTATGTTTTGGAAAAGAAGGAAGAAGGTGTAGCATCGCTGGAAGGAGGTGGTGCATGTTCTGACACAATGCTTGAAAAAGCGAAAGAAAGATTAATTTTGAGCACTTAGACAGCGAAGGAGTTCGTTGTAGGTTGATGGCAACCTGGAAGAGGAGTGCAAATACTCAACTCTGCTTTTGTGAGCCTATGTTCACAATCTTTCTACCTGGCATGTCTAGTGCAAGAGCACACGAGCAAACTGATGAGAAACACCAACCAAAAATATTGTTGGTTTGTTTTTTCCACAATTTTGTTTTGTTTTGTTTCTCTTTGATAGGAAAACATAGATTTGACTTTGGAAGTGGCAAAGAAATTCAATGAGAAAATGTCAATTCTTGGCATAGTTGTAGGATTAATGAAATAAAATGAAGCAATTTATGTCTCTTGTACTGGAAGATTGACTATCCTCCAGTATGTCGTAGGTCCAATTTTTGATGGGTTCTTAAATTATGAAGATTCAAACAAAAATCATTGAAATTACTTTGTCCAACGCATAGTATTTGTTTAGGGGGGTGTCGATTCATTTTGGAGAAGATTATTAGATGGTTGTTGCATTTAGGACAACATCTTTTGATATTCCTATGCAAGCCTATGAAGATCGAATTGAGCATTGCAAAGAGGAATTGGAAAGGAGACGATATATGCAATGAAGGAGGGAGAGATAAGCCCATAGTTGAATACAAACAATTGCACCAAAAGGAATATAAGAAGGGTATTGACAATGTGGAAGAGGGGGGCTCATATGAAAGAACCAGAGAGGTTGAGCCCATAAATATTTCCTTTTAAAATTGCAAACAATATATATGAATGTAAAAGGGGTGGTTGCACAAAGGAGAAAATGTAGACAGGTAAAAGATTTGAATTTGGTCTTTAGAGACAAGTGAAGGTCACACAAGGAGGGTGTGGAGTTATGCGCAAAGAGAAAGGGGAGAAATAAAGAAATTTTGCATTGTAAAAGAAAATATCTAGCACGAGAGTGAGGAGGGAATAGTTAAAAGATAAACAATGCAGTCATAAGGAAATAATATAAAGGAGAACCATGTAAGAAAGAAGAGAATTATAAGTCTTTTGCAGAGCAACTAGAACAACCATGCAGAGGAAAAGGATCATATAAGAATCACATAGGGATAAGTGGGAAATTGAAAGGATATTTGAATAGAAAACTTGATAAATTGTATTAATGTATGTAAATTGTGAAAGTGAAATAATAATAATATGAAAATTTTCCTTTGTAGTTTGGTGAAGTTTAGAATTTAAATTGAATTGACAAATGAAATTTTCAATTGGGTGTTTTCTAGTTGTGAAATCGGAAATTTGGTGGTCTATGAAATTAAAATTATTTGTTGTGGTGACTTTGTGATTAAGTTTGTTTGGATCAGTGAGATTGAGTGTTTCTCTCTTGCATCAATTGGTATCAAAGCAAGAGATATTGAGAGTGGAGATAATCCACTAGGACTGTGGGTGAAGAATTGGTAAAGATTGTAGTTTACCTGAGAGGCCATTGATTCTATGGGAATCATGTTGGTTTTCCTCCAAAAGAGATGAAGTTGGGTAGAAAGTGTGCAAATCTCTTCCATTGAGAGGAAGTGTATAGAAGAGATTTTGAAGGTGCATCTTTTAGAATCCTATTGGGAAGAGGATAGTAGTGAGATCTTTGTTGTAGGGGGACCTAAAAAGGTAGTGAGTGTTGGATCTAATTTTTTTATGGTTGTAGATTGAGAGTTTGCTATATTTTTTTGGTAAAATGTCTTAGAGACATGGAGAGATTTTTTTGATGAAGAAGGAATATTTGAAGCCATAGAAAGTGAAACAAGAACCCATCCGAAGGAGTGATTTGTTCCAAACTATGTGCATGTCCAATGCAAAGTGTTGTAAAGTGATAGTGGATAGTGATAGTAGAGGTAATTTGGTTGCATTGGAAATGGTTGAGAAGCTAAACTTGAAGAGGATTGATCTGTATAGGATCTAGACTAAATTACAGAATTGAATGCTTAACTTTTACAATGATTATTCCAAGTTAATTAGAACAAAATTAACTCATGGAAATAATTACAACAATTAAAATGACAAGGTGATAACAACAGAATGAAAGAAAGTGAGAGAAAGAAAGAGAGATGCAAACAACATTTGATTATGGAGTTCGCCACAAACATGACTACGTCTCCGGGTCGGCTCCAATAGAGTACGACCGATCTGATTAATCTCCAAAAATAGAATTACAATTGCACCAAGAGAACTTCAGCAGCATGACAATACTCTGACTTACAAAAAGCTCAAAATAATCTCCTCAGAAAAATCTCCCTATTCGTTTGATTCAAAACTTCACCACCTGGACTTGAAAATTCTGCTTAACTCCTAAGAGCATACCTTCCCCCTTTTATACACAAAATATTCCCAAATTGGTGAAAAACCAATTGATTTGGGAATTTCAACTTAATCCCCCTTACATAGTAAATATTTTGGAAAAATCCCCCTTATCAAAACAAATCCCCTAAAAAAATAATTAAATGGTTTCTATGCCCTGGACCACATATTACATTCGAGCTTTTCCTGTTTCCATAAGTTACAACTAATCCTTTTAAAAGGATTATTGTTTTACAACTTGGAGGGAATTTATTAAATTAAGGAGCATTTCGTTTCCAAATTTCCACAAAACCATCCAATGCCACTTGTATTTTAAAACCATACAATATACAATGTTGGTTTGAAATTCTCATTTAAAATAGGGGATGAGTTTGGTTACGGGCTATTTACATCCCTTAAAAATAGGGATCAATTTGTTTTCCCTAAAAAAAAGGTAGCCTAAAAAATAGCATGATTTTTTAAAAAAATAATGGTGATCCCCTTTTATAGGGAGGGCCACGTATTTTTCTTAAGGAAGTGATTTAATTATTAAAATGGAGGGCATGGCTGTTATTAATTTATTTATTATTTATTTATATATTTTTTCAAATAAAGCCATGTCCAAAAAATTGCCGCCACGTGTAACTTCGGGAAGCCACCATGTGTCACCTCATCATTCATCCATGTCAACATGATGAAATCATGCTGATATCATCATTGTACCTTCAAGTCAACCTAGTCAACCACGAGCTTTGACCTTCTATATCTTGCACATATGAGCTCTGATTTGCGCAAAACGAACACCGTCAGAAAGCTCTTGTCGTGCTCTTCGCGTTGACATCAATTTTGACACTTTTGTGACATCAAATTTTGACCTTTTTTTCTTGCCCTGGGCCTTGAGTTGACCAATTGTTGACTGAAATTTGACCGGCAATAACTTGGGCTCCGTAGCTCTGTTTGACTCCATTCAAGTTGTGTTGGAATCAGGACATCGAGCTCTTTCTAATGGTGCTGAAATCTAGAGATTTGGAGAGACTTCAATTTCTACTAAAAATATCCATCAGATCAGGCCTCCCCACTGAAGACCTTTTGGACCTCCAAAAGTGGCATTTACTCTGACATTAAGTGAGGACTTGGCCTCCCCACTTGTCCTGTATCCTCTGTACATCTAAACACCTGGCTCACAAGCACAATGAAGATTGCAACAACATTGTTGAACATAAACATTATTCTATCGCTTCCATAAGCTTCTACATCAACTGTCGTAGCCACTAACCAACAAAAATTGACTAGCATCAAGCTAAACAATAATGCAGAAATGAAAGTGAATAAGTCAACAACATATTGATCCTTTACAACAGGAACATTTTTACCCAAGGAACCATCAATGCTTTCAATTATCATTCCCTGATGCTGTACTGCGGGTGCATCCTACAACATCTGACCCTGGTTAGCTACTCCAAGTTCAAGTTTAGAACCACCTATACTGACAGACATAAGAGTTGACTCTTTACTTGCATTAATTACCCTCTTTAACTGTCCTGTGTTTGCAAAAGAATGTTCAGTCTTAATCCTGTGAGAATGTACAATATATTGAATGCCATCTTTAAACAAATGATAATAATTATGTTCCCTCTAGAATATAGCTTTCCTGTCATATAAGTAAGGGCTACCAAGCACTATCCCACAGATATCCAGTGGAACCACATCAAACTGTACTTCATCCACAAATTTTCTAGTGATTGCGAATCTTAAGGTGCATTGTCTTGTTACTTGCAACTTATCATTTTCACAAATCCAGCCTAGTGGATAAGGTTTCTTATGCTGTGTAGTTTTTAATCCCAAGTTCCTTACAACACTTTCTGAAATTAAGTTAACTTGAGAACCACTATCTATGAGTGCATCAATTTTACTGTTCTTAGCAACAACCCTTAAATGAAATAGCTCATTCCTCTTCACATCTTTAGAGACATCATTAACTTTAGAAGTAGAAGCACAACTAGCAACAGAAACACCAGAAATAGGAGCTTTACCTTTCAATCCCATAGCTATTATCTTAGTCTCATCATCTAAATTTGAACCAAGATCCATAACAACATTTTTAGCTTTCTCCTTACCTTTCTGTTTCTGATTACGTCTTTGAGCCCACCTAGGCTTCAATTCAGAATGCAATTGCCAACAATGTTCTTCATCATTACCCTTCCTATCACAATGAGTGCAAGAAAGCTTGTCATCCTTCTTGACCGTAGCTGTCTTCTTTCCTTTCCCTGTCTCTGCAACCTTAGAATATTTCTTTACATCATTATCAAACTTATCAATAAAAGATCCTTTACCCCTTGACTCTAAGTGTGTAGCTTGAACAAACACTTCATCCAAATTACAAGGGTTCAATATCAAAATGGAATGCCTAAGGTAGGAATGCAGACCTCCTATGTACTTCAACAAGGTGTCCTGAGTGTACAAAGGAACATTCAAAGCAATAGCCCTTTTCCTGAATTAATGGGTGTACTCTTGGACAGTTTGACCTTTCCCTTGCCTAAACATTTTCCAATCCATCATTAACTATTGCATATGGCCTAGGGG
Organism: Sequoia sempervirens; assembly: GCA_007258455.2. Lineage (NCBI taxonomy): Eukaryota > Viridiplantae > Streptophyta > Pinopsida > Cupressales > Cupressaceae > Sequoia > Sequoia sempervirens. The sequence continues at coordinate 104,626 of VDFB02109229.1, read as the reverse complement.
ATAAAACTGCTTCTTAAGAGCATTAACAAACTCTGCCCAAGTTAAATTGACTTTACCATGTTGTGAAACTTCTGCCTTAGTCTTACTCTCCCACCAGGTTAAAGTTGTACCTCCTAATTGAAGAGTAGCTAATTGGATCCTATCAACATCATCTAATAGGTTTTGGACTCTACAATAAACTTCAACTTGTTGAATCCAATCATCCAATTTTACAGCATTAAGTTCACCACAATACTTAGGCAAATCAAAGTTTACATCCAGTTTGATCTTAGGCTTGTTGATGGTGTTTTCTACACAGCAACAACTTAGACAGAATGCAATATTCTATCTCTCTTGAAAGGTTATTTTCAATAATAAGTTACTGAAAATCACCCCAAGGTCTCTCGGGTGTCAGGTCATGACAATGCATAAACAACTTAGATAATATGTGAAAATGCTGGTAATCACAAAGGGACCTTACTACAAGTAAACTGTATCTCTCAATTTATCAGATTTTGCAATATAATGATCTCTAATCCTAAATCTAACCAAATGATGAAGAAATAGCAAAAGATAGGGGTGCAAAGATATGATGAAATCTAAACTATTCCTAGAATGAGTGATGCAAATGACAGATATCTGGAATGGACCAATCTCAAATAACCAATTCCTGCTTAACCCACAATGCAATCTTACAAGAACGGTGCAATCTTCTAAGGTATACAGATTTTCAAATCATAGACATTCATCCACAATCGAACTTAAGCACATTTAAATGTATGGTCCAGGTTGACTTCACCAGCCTACTACAATCAGATAGTTACTGGGAGTATAGACCAGAGATTGCTACAAACATTCCAAATATGAAATCATAAACATCATTCACCAAACTAAAACTAACTTATTTATGAACAATAAACCCTAAATCTTTAAGCAATTCAAAAGATAAAACAATAAGAACCATGCGAGATAAACTAACACAAGAGATTTCACCAGGAAAACCACAATGTCCTCAATTGTATTAGATCATCAAACTATTGCAACAATTCCACTGTTCTGATTACAATACTTGCTTCAAGAAATTCACTAAATACTCTAGCTTGATTCTATTATCTCTTTTCTAATGCCTAATATCTAACTCTTAACAACGAGGCAGGAATGCCTTTATAGCAAATCTCAAGATATGTCGGCCCAGCCAAACAATTTTACAAAATAAGAATAATCGCCAAAACAAGTCAGCCTTAGGAAATCAAAATAAGGCACACATTAAATGCCATATATCATCAAGGTCGGCCTAGGCATAGTCCCCAATGCAATCCGGTCCAATGCATGCCCTATGATAATAGGGAAGCACAAATCTCAAAATGGCATTAAATACCACCTCCTTTATCCTTGTTCTGGGCCAACAATCCTTGAACCCTCAAAAACACCCCATCCAACTCGGTAACAGGTGGCAAAGGCAGTATCCTAAGTCTGCATTGAATAGAATCAATCTCCTCTTTTGACTGGTCAACAATCTTATTCCAATCACCTTTGTGTGCTTGGTACTTATCCATTACTGCCAAGTAGGTGGCAGCATCATCAAGCTGGTGGCCAGTTATAACATTCTCAGAATCTAGGGTATAAACCTCATGCCACCATTCCCTTAACTATTCTAGGCTCAGATATTTAGGAGCAATCTTTCTCCTACCAGTCATAACCTCAAAGAATGCAATGCAGCCCTCATACACCCCAGTAAGATCACCATCTATTTGTTTTTTCCATTTCTAGATCTTCTTCATGGCTTTATGCCAAATTTGCAGAGCCTCAAACCATTCCCAGGGTTCACTTAACCTAGAAGAAGGAAGAATCCCATCCACAGCCAGTTGTTCTTTACCATGCTCTATGATGACCTTGGATTTCTGTAACAAAAGGTCAATGTCTTCCTTGTCTTGGGACATCACATACTCCAATGATTCCCTGGCCCTAACTGCATCCTTCCCAACTGACAGGATTTCCTTGATTGCATCATCTCCCTTCATTTGCACACCCTTCAACCAATCCACTGCAGTTTGAGTTGAGGTTTTCATTTTCTCAATCTCGGAGATAGTTTCCTTGGGTAGGAAACCAAGAGCGGCAGAGGAAGAAGGATGGAGAGACTACAGGGGTTTCATCACTTCCTCCAAGCATTTCCTAAGTCTTTCATTCTCCTTCAACTCATGCTTGGTCTAGGCTTCTTTTCTTAATCTGCCGATGATCACAGAACTAGACCCTTCATACTCATCAATGTCCTGCTCCATGGATGCTGGTCCAAGGTTAATAGTCTGCACATTGTAGTCCTGACCAGTGACATCTTCTCTTGTCTTTTCTGCAGCAGGGGTGGCAATGTGGATAACCCGGTTATTTTCTTCATCTCTCTCCACCTTTGAAACCACCTTAGCTGCCTTCTTTTTCTTCCCTTTGCCAATTTTGGACAACATTTCATCCCAATCCAAGGGAGTGTCTTCAACTACCACCTGTTTCTTCCTTGCAATCTTTTTTTCAAGCCAATCCGGAGCTACAGGTTCTACCCGGATTTCCTCTGTCCTTGCTTCTTTTTGCTGTTCTTCCAGGATTCTCTCCTCTTCCTTTTCAGATAGCTGCTCACCCTGATCACCCTCTTCAATCTCCACTTCCTTCACCGGTGATGGGGCTCTAATAGGGATATCTTCCTCTTGCTTAGGCAATCCGCCTCCTTTGCCATTTTCTGGAGAATCTTCATACATCACAAGAGGAGAAGGATGCTTTTCTACCTCTTTGGCCTCAAGCTCAGCTACCTCACCAAAGAGTGCCCCTTCCTTGAATGGCTCTGCTTCCCCGCTAGTTTCATGCTCCTCAGGAATCTCCGGCTCAGGTATGTTTGGTGGAGGAGAAGCAGCCTTAGATGGCTCCACAATTGGTGGCTTTGGAGGAGAATCCTTCTTTTGCACAGTGTCTTTAGGTGAAGGAGTCCTCGATCTTCTCATGTAAACCTTGGTCTTTTCCCCTCCTGAACTCTCTACATCTACAATAGGAGGCTCATTTTTTGAGGCAACCTGACCCTTCTTCTTTGAAGTCCTGGTTGTTCTTGTCTTCTTTGGTGGTGGAGGAACATCTTCCTCTTCTGCTTTTTCCAAATCTTCCTCATCATAAGACTTACCAATCTTCAAAGTCTGACTTCTTTTCTTCCCTTTTGGCTTCCTCTTTGGTTCAGGCTCACTTTCCTTGGGGCCTCTAATCTTTATCTTGAAAGGAGAGCTATTTGCAGTTTTCCCTTTGGGGTCATCTTCCCCGGATTCTTCTGAATTCGACATAGGGTTGAGGTCTCCCATCAAATTGAAGGAACAAGTTACCTTCTCGCTCTCCAACTCCCAAATTTTATGCTTTAACCAGGAAGAGGTGAATTTCATAATGGGGGCCATTAGGTCTTCCAACTCTATAACCTCATCCTCATTCCAACTGATTTGCCCGATGGACCTGTCCTTCATAGCCTCATAGGCATGATCCTGCACCAGATTTCCATCATCCTCCAGTTGGTTCGGGATCAACTTGACATTGTATTGTCTGATTGCCTCCATAGGGAGCCTAGAATACCTCCTCTTTCTTGCTTCAAGGTCATCCTTAATGTTAGCCCAATAGTCTTCTAGGTTAGCTTTATGCCAATACTCCCTAGTAGCCTTCTTCTGTGCCTCTCTTGTGATATCAAAGTTCATCCTTTTGGAGTGGAAGGAGAAACTATATGCTGCCAGCTCATCTCCTACAGGGTGTGCTGAATGGATGGAAGGACACACTTCTGCCACACCAATTCCAAGAGGGAAATCTCCACCAAAGCCTGTTTTGTGCTTCTCCTTCTTAACAATGGCATCAAACTCACATATTTGTCTCACAATCTCCAATAACACAATGTGATCAATGGGATATCAAGGTAACCTGTATGGAGCAACTGGACATCCATCAATCCCAATGTAGGTGAAGATGGGGAATTGGATAAACCAGGCCCCATAATTCTTTATCAACCCCTTGGCTCCATCTGACAGCCTTACATGCTCGGCATTCTGGAGCATCCTTGTGATATGCATTGTGAATGCATCATTGGCTCTTCGGTAGTCTTTGTGTCCTAGGTGCAACTCCGGGTATACTTCATAAACTATGTCCTGTCTGAATGTCCCTTGTGGATTTAATCCCCTGTATGGGTAGAATCTGGCAAGCACATACATGACATAGGAGGACATGGTGAACTTCTTAGTTTCTAGGACATTCCTCAATTGTTTATCAATTTCAAAACTAATAAACCCGACCCAGTGGTAGTTGGTTCCCTGCTCAATTTTGGTGATCACATGGACCATCCAACTCTCTAGTATTCCAGCAGTCTTCAAACAAGCTACCCTGCTCAAAAATGTTATGGCATCATAGATATCTGACCTGAATTTGATCCTATGCAACTGCTTGGGCAGTTTAGAGTGATGTGATTTTGGTTTCTCCAACCAAGCATTAATCATTTGTTGAGATTTGACGGGCTCATTCTCATAGTATGTCCTAGCCAAGTCCATGTTTAGAGCACACACTGAGGGCAGATCAGGCATGTCGAAGGCTTGGGCAATGGAGACAGGACTAAAATTATCCAGGACTCTTCCCTCAATACTAAAAACCCTTTGTGTATCAAAATCATACTGCCTGGCACATTCCAATATAAGCTCATAGCACTGGATTGCTAGAGGAAACCCTACCACATGCACTAGCCCGGACTTCATCATAACATTCCTTAAGATTGACAGATTCTTCTCGGCTGTTCTCTATTTGAACTCCTCGTATCTCTAGGCCCCCACATTGGTATCCGAGACCTCAGACCACACGGAAGATATCTTGCTCTCAGGAAGTCGACTCTTAATGTCTAACCTTAGTCTTTCTGCCTCTGAGATGGAGGACCCCTCCGTATCACCCTTAGTCTTTCCTGCTGCAGCCTTGCTTGATTCGTCCTGCACTCACAAGAAATCGTCATAAGTATCAATTTATCATGCATATTCCATTCCAAAGGCTAGTATAAAATCATATAAAGCAGTTAAAATCCATCACAAGTCACCAATCCTTGAAGATCCAGAAAAATAGAACAATCTGGGAAAACAGTGTAAGCTGGGAAAATCCAGTCAGGGCGGAATACAGAGAAATCCGACCTAGACAGATTCTTGCTGCCAAAACCTCATTAGTCAAATAAATCATTAGTACGGATAAAAGATCATAAGATTATCAGGAAATTCGTTCACTAGCAACAAGAAATTAGTGCTTAGCACTTATTCCATAGATCCCATCTTCGGAAAATCGAAAGAAATTAACCCAGACAAAAAAATTAGAAAAATCCGGACAAGACGGATTCTAACGGATAGTTCGAAGTGTTCCAGACACCGCTGCACTCCACGGAATTAACAGAAACTAGGAAAATATGAGTTCGTAGGAATTCCGCGGACACCACAGAAATCCGACGGACGACGACACGCGGGCCATCGACTGAACGAATATGAAAACCTTTCCACCTGGCTGCTAATGACCCCAAAATCGACACCAAAAGACTAGGCCTCAAATGCAAACAAATTCAAATCCCAAAAGCTTTAAATGACTAATCTTCATGGTGAAATAGTGATGCCCTAATTTCAATGGATAAACTCCCCGCCATGAAAACCAGGGTTAAGCTCGGGTTTAACATTCCATCTATAAAGATCAATCTAGGGTGCTCTGAATCCTCACAAGGCAGGGGTCAGTGTAATCCTGGCGCAAGATACAAAAATTACGACGAATTCACTATTCTGGGCCAAGCACCAAAGAAACCCTAACCTTGCACAATATGGCAAATTACGCACTTAGAGGGCCGAAATCTACCCAGAACACCGTCCAACGGATGCACCCATCGTCTAATGGATAAATACAAGCATATATGGCGTGGGTGATTAGGTTTTCACAAAGAAATGAGTCCAACCCTAACTCGATAAGGAGAAAATAGTGACCAAACATGGGCCGACTCGACATGACCACTTATCATCATAGAATAGTTCAATCATCATGCAAACAAATGAAAGGGCCAATGATAACCTACCATGGATCAGCGTGAATGAAACTCAAGCTTGAAGAAGCGACTGCGAGATGAGAATGCCCTAGCAACGGAAACCTTAATCCGCACTCAACCAATTCACACACAAGCAACTCAAAATCGATGATCAAAGCTTGAGCAAGGAATGCACTCAGACGCTTTAGCAGCAAACAAGTGAAAAATGAAGTCAAAATGTGGCCCAAAAGGTTTTAAATCCACCCACATTTGTGTCTGAGCAATGGTACCCTGAGCATTAATGAGCGACAAGACATGCCTGACAAATCCGGAAACCCAAGCCCGAGACAGAATTTTGGAAAATCCCAAGATACGCGGAAATCCAGATGAATGCAGATTTCATGGAAATGCAGAAACCGGGAATATAACGAAGTCCGGGATTTTGGAAAAGTCCGGGAAAATCCATCCAAACCGGAAAATCCCAGAATTGGGTAGAAACCCAGATTTCGTAAAATCCAGTCAGATGCAGAAAAATAATCAGGGCCCGGGAAAATCCGCCGGATCTGGAAAATCCCGAATTCAGGTGAAAACTCGGATTTCGCCTAGAACTCAATTTTAACCAACTCAAGCCTCAAGACAAGATCAAAGCCAATAAGACCAACATGTTAAGACCTTCAAACGATAAATCCAATAAAACCAAAGGCCAAAAGACATGAAAAGAGGGTCCCTACTCCAAGTGGGGCGTGTGTGCAGAAACTGCACAACAAGGCTTATACACACTCTTGAAAGGATTAAAAGAAGTAGAATGAGGAGAAGATGGAGAAGAAGGAGAAGAGGGAGGAGAAGAAGAAGAGGGTGGATCTGGTTGCTTGTCACCATCTTCATGTTGTTTCCCTTTCTTGTCTTTGCTATCTTCTTGCTTTGACGAACCTCCTTCACGTTCCTTCCATTCTTGTCTCTCCTGAAAAAGAATGTCCACCTTAGCCTTCATCTCAAGGAATGCTCTTCGAAACTCCTGGTCACTGATTTCTTCAGGAACCTCCATTCCAGAAACTGACATCTTTGAAAATTTTCTGCGCTTCCTGATCTCAAGATCAAAGTCTTCGAGCTTGCCTTCACCCTTCTGAATCCTGGATCTCGTTAGCATTCAAAAAATAAATAACTGCAATAATAGTCAACTATGCTCTGATACCAACTTGATATGTATAGGATCTAGACTAAATTACAGAATTGAATGCTTAACTTTTACAATTATTATTCCAAGTTAATTAGAACAACATTAACTCATGGAAATAATTACAACAATTAAAATGACAAGGTGATAACAATAGAATGAAAGAAAGTGAGAGAAAGAAAGAGAGATGCAAACAACATTTGATTATGGAGTTCGCCACAAATGTGACTATGTCTCCGGGTCGGCTCCAATAGAGTACGACCGATCCGATTAATCTCCAAAAATAGAATTACAATTGCACCAAGAGCACTTCAACAGCATGACAATACTCTGACTTACAAAAAGGCTCAAAATAATCTCCTCAGAAAAATCTCCCTATTCGTTTGATTCAAAACTTCACCACCTGGACTTGAAAATTCTGCTTAACTCCTAAGAGCATACCTTCCCCCTTTTATACACAAAATATTCCCAAATTGGTGAAAAACCAATTGATTTGGGAATTTCAACTTAATCCCCCTTACATAGTAAATATTTTGGAAAAATACCCCTTATCAAAACAAATCCCCTAAAAAAAATAATTAAATGGTTTCTATGCCCTGTCACATATTACATTCGGGCTTTTCTTGTTTCCATAAGTTACAACTAATCCTTTTAAAAGGATTATTGTTTTACAACTTGGAGGGAATTTATTAAATTAAGGAGTATTTCGTTTCCAAATTTCCACAAAACCATCCAATGCCACTTGTATTTTAAAACCATACAATATACAATGTTGGTTTGAAATTCTCATTTAAAATAGGGGATGAGTTTGGTTACGGGCTATTTACATCCCTTAAAAATAGGGATCAATTTGTTTTCCCTAAAAAAAAGGTAGCCTAAAAAATAGCATGATTTTTTTTAAAAATAATGGTGATCCCCTTTTATAGGGAGGGCCACGTTTTTTTCTTAAGGAAGTGATTTAATTATTAAAATGGAGGGCATGGCTATTATTAATTAATTTATTCTTTATTTATATATTTTTTCAAATAAAGCCATGTCCAAAAAATTGCCGCCACGTGTAACTTCGGGAAGCCACCATGTGGCACCTCATCATTCATCCATGTCAGCATGATGATGTCATTCTGACGTCATCCTTGTACCTTCAAGTCAGCCTAGTCAACCACGAGCTTTGACCTTCCATACCTTGCACATACGAGCTTCGATTTGCGCAAAACGAACACTGTCGGAAAGCTCTTGTCATGCTCTTCGCGTTGACATCAATTTTGACACTTTTGGTGACATCAAATTTTGACCTTTTTTTCTTGCCCTGGGCCCTGAGTTGACCAATTGTTGACTAAACTTTGACTGGCAATAACTTGGGCTCCATAGCTCTGTTTGACTCCATTCAAGTTGCGTTGGAATCAGGACATCAAGCTCTTTCTAATGGTGCTGAAATCTAGAGATTTGGAGACACTTCAATTTCTACTAAAAATATCCATCAGATCAAGGATGAAGCAACCTAAGCCACACTATGTTTCTTGGTTGCAAGGAAGTCATCAAATTTGGGTAAGTGAACAAAGCATTGTGAATTTTCACATTGGAAGATATAAGTATGAAATTGTATGTGATATAGTACCCATGGATGTTTGTCACATTTTGTTGAGTCAACCTTGACTTTGGGATAGGGAATCTATACATAATGGAAGTGATAACATTTATAGCATAATCAAGGATGGGAAATAATATGTGTTGAATCCATTGTAAGATAAACAAGAGGAAGTGGTAAAATAAATTGCATCAGTATGCCCCAATGAATGTATAAAAGAAGAAAGCAACATCAAAACTTTGCAATAGGTGAGAAAGAAGTGGCTAAGAATCCTTTGAAGGATAAAGAGAAAAAATAAAAGATCACAACATATATGAAGAATGAAGAAAAAGAAGAGGAGATCCTTGTGCAAAAGGATCGAGAGGAAAGAGAAGAGATTGCAACTAAGGTTACAAAGGATGAGGAGAGTTGTTACATCCCTCTGATAGAAGGGGAATGTAAGGAGAGGTGTGTGGGAATAGCCCATACAATACCAAAAGTAGATACATGGAGAGCTTCAATTTCCATACAAGTTTATGTAAGAAAGCTATTGATTTAATTGTTGTTGAGGAGCATGACTTGCTTGAGGTAGAGATTGAGAAGTTGTTCAAGAATGAACACTTGAAAGGAAATGAAGAAGCAACAACAAACATGGTGGATGAGGTTGTTGTGACAACAAAGTATGTAGAGGTAAGTTATAATTTTTCTAAAATTTGGGATGAGGAAATTGATAGGGAATTGCTTATTATTGAAGTGAATATGAAGTTGCAAGTAGATGGAAAGAAGAATGTAGTTGCAGGTTGGAATGCAAATATATATTTGCACATAGAAGTTGTAGAGGTTTCTATAGGTCAAACTTGGTGGAGGTGGTCAGTTTGTGGAGGAAAAATTCTTTGGAGGGGGAATTTGGTAAATAATGGATACAAATCCACGAGAGGAGAGAAGAATAGTGAGAAAATTTGGAGGAGTAGGATACTTTTTCTGGCTACGTGTTTGAAAAGAAGGAAGAAAGTGCATCATTGTTGGAAGGAGGTGGTGTGTGTTCCCTCACAATGCTAGAAAAAGTGAAAGAAAGATTGATTTTGAGCACTTGGATAGCGAAGGAGTTCATTGCAAGTTGATGGAAACCTGGAAGAGGAGTGCAACTACTCAACTCCACTTTTGTGATCCTATGCTCACAATATTTCTACTTGACGTGTCTAGTGCAGGAGCACATGAGCAAACTGGTGATCAACACCAACCAAAAATATTGTTGGTTTTTTGTTTCTGCAATTTTGGTTCTCTTTGATAGGAAAACGTGGACATGACTTTGGAAGTGGAAAACACATTCAATGAGAAAATATCAATTCTTGGCATAGTTGTAGGATTAATGTAATAAAATGAAGCAATTTATGTCTCTTGTATTGGAAGATTGACTATCCTCTAGTATGTCATGGGTCAAATTTTTTATGGATGCTTAAATTTTGAAGATTCAAACAAAAATCATTGTAATTACTTTGTCCAACGCCTAGTATTTATTTTAGGGGGGTTGTCGATTCATTTCGGAGAAGATTATTAGATGGTTTTTGCATTTTGGGCATCATCTTTTGATATTCCTACACAAGACTATGACGACCAAATTAAGCATTGCAAAGAGGAATTTGAAGGGAGGTGTTGTGAGTATTTTTTTTTAAAGATAAAATTCTATGCAATGAAGGGGGGAGAGATAAGCCCATAGTTGAATACAAACAGCTGCTCCAAAAGGAATATAAGAAGGGTATGGACAATGTTGAAGAGCGGGGCTCACAGGAAGGAACCAGAGAGGTTGATCCCACAAATATTGCCTTTTAAAATTACAAACAACATATATGAATGTAAAAGGGGCGGCTGCGTAAAGGAGAAAATGTAGACAAGTAAAAGATTTGAATTTGGTCTTTAGAGACAAGTGAAGGTCATGCAAGGAGGGTGTGGAGTTATGTACAAAGAGAAAGGGGAGCAATAAATAAAATTTGCATTGTAAAAGAACATATATGGTGTGAGAGTGAGGAGGGAATAGTTAAGAGATAAACAATGCAGTCATAAGGAAATAATATAAAGGAGAACCATGTAAGAAAGAAGAGAATTATAATTCTTTTGCAAAGTAGCTAGAACTACCGTGCAGAGGAAAAATATCATATAAGAATCACATAGTGATAAGTGGGAAATTGAAAGTATATTTGAATAGAGAACTTGATAAATTGTATTAATGTATGTAAATTGTGAAAGTGAAATAATAATAATAATATCATAATTTTCCTTTCTAGTTTGGTGAAGTTTATAATTTAAATTGAATTTACAAATGAAATTGTCAATTTGGTGTTTTTTGGCTGTGAAATTGGAAATCTAGTGGTCTATGAAATTAAAATTGTTTATTGTGGTGACTTTGTGATTGAGTTTTTTTGGATAAGTGAGATTGATTGTTTTCCTCTTTAATCAATTGGTATCAAAGCAAGAGATGTTGAGAGTGGAGAGAATCCACCAAGACCATGGGTGAAGAACTGGTAAAGAGTGAAGAAGCCCTAAGAGGCCATTGATTCTATGGGAATCATGTTGGTTTTCCTCCAACAAAGATGAAGCTAGGTAGAAGGTGTGCAAATCTCTTCCACTGAGAGGAAGTGGGTAGAAGATATCTTGAAGGTGCATCTTCTAGAATCATGTTGGGAAGAGGATAGTAGTGAGATCTTTGTTGCAGGGGGCCTGCAAAGGTAGCGAGTGTTGGCTCTAATTTTTTATGGTTGTAGATTGAGAGTGTGCCATAATTTTTTGGAAAATTTTCTTGGAGACATGGGGAGATTTTTGTTGATGAAGGAATATTTGAAACCAAAAAAAGTGAAGCAAGAACCCATCTGAAGGAGTGATTTGTTCTGAACTATGTGCATATCTAGTGGAAAGTGTTGCAAAGTGACAGTGGACAGAGATAGTAGAGATAATTTGGTTGCATTGGAAATGGTTGAGAAGCTAAACTTGAAGAGGATGAAGCACCCTAAGCCATACTATGTCTCTTGGTTGCAAGGAGGTCATCGAATTCGGGTAAGTGAACAAAGCATTGTGAATTTTCACATTAGAAGATATAAGGATGAAATTGTATGTGATATAGTACCCATGGATGTTTGTCACATTTTGTTGGGTCAACCTTCGCTTTGAGATAGGGAAGATATAAATAATGGTAGTGATAACATTTATAACATAATCAAGGATGGGAAATAATATGTGTTGAATCCATTGCAAGATAAACAAGAGGAAGTGGTAAAATAAATTGCACCAGTATGCCCCAATGAGTGTATGAAAGAAGAAATCGACATCAAAAATTTTTGATAGATGAGAAAAAAGTGGTTGAGAATCCTTTGAAGGATGAAGAGAAAAAATAAAAGATTGCAGTAGATATGAATAATGAAGAAAAAGAAGAGGAGATCCTTGTGCAAAAGGATCAAGGGGAAAGAGAAGAGATTGCAATTAAGGTTGCAAAGGATGAGAAGATTTCTTACATCCTTTGATAGAAGGGGCATGGAAGTAGAGGTGTGTGGGAACAACTCATACAATCCCAAAAGAAAGTAGATACATGGAGAGCTTTAATAAGTTTGTGTAAGAAAGTTGTTGATTTAATTGTTGTTGAGGAGCATGAATTGCTTGAGGTAGAGATTGAGAAGATTGAGAAGTTGTTCAGGAATGAACACTTGAAGCGAAATGAAGAAGCAACAACAAACATGGTGGATGAGGTTGTTGTAACAACAAAGTATGTAGAGGTAAGTTGCAATTTTTCTATAATTTGGGATGAGGAAGTTGATAGGGAATCGCTTAAATTGTTGATGTGAATAAGAAGTTGCAAGTAGATGGAAAAAATAATGTAGTTGTAGGTTGGCATGAGAATCTATATTTGCACATAGAAGCTGAAGAGGGTGTTGCATGTGAAACTTGGTGGAGGTGGTTGGTTTGTGGAGGAAAAATTATTTGGAGGAGAAGGTTGGTAAATGGTGGATATGAATCCACGAGAGGAGAGAAGAACAATGAGAAAAGTTGGAGAATTAGGATACTTTTTCTAGCTAGGTGTTGGAAAAGAAGGAAGAAGGTGCAACATTGTTGGAAGGAGGTGGTGCGTGTTCCGACATAATGCTGGGAAAAGCGAAATAAATATTGATTGTGAGCACTTGGATAGCGAAGTAGTTTGCTACATGTTGATGGCAAGCTAGAAGAATAGTGCAACTACTCAACTACGCTATTGTGAGCCTATTCTCCCAATATTTGTACTTGGCATGTCTAGGGTAGGAGCACATAGGAAAACTGGTGATCAACACCAACCAAAAATATTGTTGGTTTTTTTTTCCACAATTTTGGTTTGTTTTGTTTCTCTTTGACAGGAAAACACAAACATGACTTTGGAAGTGGCAAAGACATTCAATGAGAAAATTTCAATTCTTGACATAGTTGCAAGATTAATGAAATAAAATGAAGTGGTTTATGTCTCTTGTATCGGAAGACTGACTATCCTCCAGTATGTTGTGTGTCCAATTTTTGATGGATGCTTTCATTTTGAAGATTCAAACAAAAATCATTAAAATTACTTTGTCCAGCTCATAGTATTTGTAAAGGGGGGTGTGTCGAGTCATTTTGGAGAGGATTATTAGATGGTTGTTGCATTTGAACTAAAATAAGATGATATTTAGACCTTGAGGATGCTTATTACAAGAGTCTACTATCTAGTTACTAATATCAATACAATTTTGAAGTTATCTTTTAAGTTGCTTCATCAATGTTCTCTTCTAAGATTATATTTTTCTCAAAGCAAGTACAATCTTGAATTTGAAGAAATTCAAGAGATAAAATTGAGTTAGAAGATAACATGATCACTTTAGAAAAATTATAGAGAAATTTAACTATACATAATATAAAGATTAGTTGACCCTTATTGTAAAGGGAAATTTATATGAAGAAAAAAATTCCCTTGAATGTTTCACTACTTTAGAAGTATCTACCATCTCTAAGGACAAGTAGTTCTTTCAACAATTATAACAACAAAAATCCATGTTGCCTACTCCTTTGACAAGGCTATTAAAAAAAAAACATCTTTATGTCACACAATTGCATGTTTTGTGGAATATGTAAAACATGATGGAAGGAATTGTCTTGTAACACAAAGGATCAAACAACTTTAGAACAATTATTTTCAAATACATATCAAGGAGACCTTTGAATGTTAAATTCAACATCTACTATATGAACTTGAAAACAACTTTATGACGTTATTTAATGAATATAAACCTAATTTTGATAATGCAAGGAATAATTTTCATAACCATACACTAAATATCGTTATAAGTTTGCATTATCAAGAATCACAAGTGGAACAACAATATCAAAAAGAATTGGAAATTTCACCTACTTTGCTCAAATTTTTTTAGGCTAAGGGGTTTTTGACAAAAGAAGAGTTATATTTACCCAAATACTCCACACATTCTCTAAGGGATATTAGGCCAAACAACCACTTTAAGGTTTAATTTTTGTTCCAATTCTTTCTATCAAGAAAGAAAAAAATGTTGCACCAAAGAAGATGATGAATTGGATTTCTTCTTTTCTTCATTTGAAGGGATGGTCAAAGAGCTTATAAAAAAAATATAGGAAGGTCAAGTCATTTAAGTTATCTAGGTGACATCTACTAAAAGTGGATTCTTGTCCAAGAAGTTGATATTTTGTTCAACATCTAACTCCAAATTGCTAAAACACTAGGATATTTTTCTCTTAAGTGGTTTCAACTTCATGCCTAGTAGATTCTATTAACATTCATTACAAGGAACTTCAATCTTAGTTAACATATTCACTAGAAATGAGAACTTTGTTGCTAGAGGTTGATATTTTCCTTCATGATGTCAATGAAGGATCATAATTAGATGAAGAATAATTTCTTCTTGAATATAGCTTTGTTCGCATTTTAATTTGCATATTTTGTTGCCTACATATTTGACCTCAAACTAATTTCAAACTTTTATGTTATCACATGGATAGATCCAAAATAGTACATCCCACTCGTGGGACATTACAAATGTGCATGGTTAGGGAGAAAAAAATACAAAACACCTTTGTCTGAAGGTTTTTCTTTGAATAAAGGTAACTTCATTCGAAGACGACTACATAATCACCTTCGAATGAAGGTGAACCTTTGTTCAAACATCTTTCAAATTTTAAAAAAAATTATAATTTTTATATCATCAAAAGGAAAAGTCTTGAATACCTTTAAACAAAGGTGCCTTCATTTGAAGGTCCTCTAATGGGCCTTTCCACCTTGGTCTTCAAATTTTCCTCAAAATTTTCTATTTCAAACCTTAGAATATACTAGAAAATAAAATTAACATGATAGGATAATTTGTGGGACAATAAACCTCAAAGTAATCTTTTCAAAAAATATAATTGGGAATATATTTAATTTAATTATTGCATTTATTTTCTATTTTCTAGGGAACATAGGTTTTTCATCAAACATCAAGGTTTCTATTCCACACATGAAAAAGTAGAAAAATAGATAAATTTTCTAAAAAATATCTATGCACTAGATATTGATGTCGTTGTTTCAAAAAGAAATTTTAATTTGGATATAAACATGCATTGCAAAATAAAATTGTGTCTAAATTATAATTAATCTCACATAAAAATAATAATAATAAATAAAATATGAAATAAAAAATTACAAAAAAATATCTATGCACTAAACATTGGTGTTACCAATTTATATTTAAGAATTTATAATTTTATCATTTTTGTAAAAAAATATACATTATGAAATAAATGTCACTTTCTAAAATACTGTTAATTGTAAAAAAAAAAAATCATAAATAAATATATATATATATATAATCTTTCAAAAATCACTAGTTCACATTATTATCAAATTCTTAATAATTTAATTGTTATAAATAACAAAAGGTGAAAATTTTGTTAATGTTTACTTCAATTTCCCACTTTGCTCAAAAAGTGATACTCACATGTTGCCTACTTTATTTTTCAAGTCCCGTGTGAGGTTATTTGGTGATCATGAGTATAAAGGTTGTGTCTCATTCATTATTGTCTCAATCATTTTATGATATTAACATCCTCCCAAGTTCATTTGATGCAAGCTATTGTTCATCCAAAGGCATGAAAACAAATGAAGAAATGGTCATTCAAAACTTTAATCTTTGTTAAGAAAAACATGTTCCTTCTCAAGTGATGGAAACATACCTCAGGGGGATTAGTGTTATAATAGAGGTCCAAGGGAATCCTCTTGGTCTTTTGGTTAGGTAGTTGTGCCTGCGATTTCATGAGCATCACCATTTGCAGCAATCATCAAAGCTTTCAAACTACTGAAGTTATTTTCTATCTTATATTGGGGAGTATTAGTCTGAGATCTTTGCATCATTTCCACATATGGGTTAGAAGAAATTTGTGGAACAAACCTCTTGCTTCTTTGATGACTGGATTTTTATTAAAGCGGATATAGAAGACTGGTTTGCCAACCCTTATTGGAGTATAATGACACTTTCAAAACCCACAACTAATGTATGTCGACTAAGTGGTGGTTGTGATAACCCATCAACTCATCAGAGTTATCGCAAACCCATTATATGTCAATAACACTTTCAAAACTCACAACTAATTTATTTTTGACTAAAATGATGGTTGTGACAATCTCATCGACTCTTATCAGATTTCTTACAACCCCATAATGTATTGATAACGCTTTCAAAACTCACATCGAATCTATGTTGATTAAAATGATGGTTGTGACAACCTCATGGACTCTTATCAGAATTCTCACAACCCCATAATGTATCAATGACACTTTCAAAAGATGGCGGTACAACCCCTTAGTGTGTCGATAGATAATAAAGGGCTGTTAAAAGGTCGATAGAAGTCAAAAGAAGATAAACCAGTTTGTTTTGGCGTACTAGAGTATTGATGAAACTCCGTGTTTGCTCAGCTGCCATACATTTTTGAGACCCAAGCTAGATAAAAGGTATAAACAACAGTCCAAAGGAATTGTAGAGGCCTATTTCGGTCTGCCCCTAGCAATTGAAGTCAAAGGAGACGGTTTACTAGACAAATGAATCTCCAAAATCTTGGAGAGAAATGTTGAGTACTTTTCAAAAACAAATAGACTGTATGTCACATCTGAAGCAGAAAGAAAATTTATTCCCATTGCAATTTTTGTTCAACATTCAGACATCATGTGAAACCCTCAGCTTGGAAAGAGGAGAATTTTCTTTCTTTTGCATCTAAAAATCTTGGTGATAAAGAAGATGTGGGTCAGACATGCTTTTACACTATCAGGAACAGAAGATCTGAGTGAAGATGTTCGATGCATAGAGGGCTTCATGGAATGCAATGATTGCAGGATATGCATACAATGGATCTGTTGAAAAGGCTGTAGAAAATTTCAAGCGAATTTCATTGGTAGGTGTGAAGCCAAATTCTATAGCATTTGCAAGCATCCCATAAGCAATGACATGGTATGGACGTCAACTGAAGCATAAACGTTGAAGGATTTTATTTAGCACTCGAAACTGCAAGTGCGACTATACAAACATATGCAAAGTGTGAAAGCACAGAGAACATATGTGAACCGTTTGACAAGTGCCTTAAGGAAATGGAGGCAAAGACAATGTACAAAAATTGTTTCACAAGTTAGTTTCTTTGTGAAGAATGTCCACTTGTAAAATATGCTAACAAACTATTTGATAAAATACCTCGAAAGGATGAATGTCTAAGCACAGGGACTACATGTAATTGTTTGAATGAATGAATGAAGGAATTTTAATAACATCCACAAGATCAAATGGTCTAAGGGATCTAGGAACACAACACTAACACTTTTCAAGTCTCTTTTGATGTTTGCTCTTCTATTACGAATCTTGATCAAGAAACTTATTGTTTTGTGAAGTCTTGCCTTCTCAAATAACTCATTCAAACTGTCTACCATCAAATTGTTTTCAAATTGAATACGAATACCCTCATATGCTCACATTCAAAGATGAAGTGCTGCTCAATTTTGAAAGGAAAGCTAGGTGCAGAAACAACTTCCAAACACGGATCTAAGTAGGAGAGGGTTGTAAAAACTTTGTTTCAAATATTTTAACTTCCATTTTAAATGCACATTCATTAATTTATTTTCAGATTTAAACACATAAACCACAACACAGATTTTACATGGGAAAACCCTTTCGAAAAAAAAAAATCACACCAAAGAACAGATCAATTGTATTATTACTAACAAGGTGATTACAATACAATATAGGTATGTTTACACTATGATACAAATCTGGAGAAATTCCGACAGCATAACAACTTCTTAGAAAATACAAAAAACAGCTCTACAAATGCATAAGCATTTCACATACTTATAAACCTCTATCATGGGCGCTCAAGACTGTCATGTGTCATCTCCACAATCTCTACATGCATGCAAACTGGAACAAAGAACATGCATAAGTCCTATCTGACCAAAAAAGCAACCTATCAAACATGCAATGACATGCACCAATATGCAATCACATGCAAGGCATTCAACTCCGGTATTTTATGCAAATATTAATTATCCTTGATATGCATGGCATCCCACTAGAGAAAATCAAGCCATCTTCCAATTTATAACTCTCATTTGACTTCTAGTCAATCCGACTGGTTGTCATAGTCTCATTTAGCATCTTTCCAAATCTTGCCAAGTGACAACTTTCAAAAGCAAGGACACATGTCACTATGGTGCACCTTTGAGAGGTTTCTACGAACTTTTCTTCCCAATTGAGTGCCTATGTGACAAGTGGCACAATTTCGTGCTCTCCACCAAACTTTTAGTAAGCCAACTTGCAAACGGGTCTCACAATTTGATTTATCAAATTAGAACATATCACTTAGGATTTAATTAATAAAATATGCAACAAAGGGACTAATTTAATTAATTAAATAATATTGGGACTCTCTAAGGTTGAAACACCTTAATTCCAACATTCTCCCACTTCTCAAAGACCTTATAGAAGTCACTGTATCACTACTCATGCCACAAGGCCCACAGAATCAGCACACCATGTTGTTGTGACGTTTTTCACACATCGCCCCATTGCAAATGGGGACCCCCTAATTTTGGCTTTGCTTTTGGTTTGATGTTGGTTTGTTTTTGTTGTTGTCTCTCTCTCGTTCTGTCTATCTTTCCAAGACGTTCCCGTCATTGAGCTTAAACGTAAGATTTGGCCAAGTCTGAAATTAGGGTTTTGAACTTCCTTATTAATCTGTGGTCAAGCAAGATGAATAAATTGAAAACAGAGCTTAACATTGTTGTCAGTATGCTTCCAGCAGGCTCTCAGCAAATTTTCATCAGATTCTAATGTACTTACTATTTTTAGTAAGAGTGCAATTACAGGAAAATTGTCAGCATTTTTGAGATTCCGACAGTCACACTGCATTCAGAGCGCATCAGGCTACTCGTATGCAAAATTTGAGCGAAAACAGACAAATTACTATTTTTGGCAGTCCAGCTTCCGGGACAAATTTCAGGGTTCAGATGCAGAGTTTTTTCTTTGCATGTCAGCATATTCCTTCTGGGTTTTTCGAGACCTTCGCGATGATATAACATGCAAAACGAGACAACAACTTTCATAATTCAGTCTTTCGAGGCTATTTTTAGGGTTTGCATGTTAGGGTTTCTTTTGCATGTCGGATGATTCCTGATGGGTTTTTCGAGAGCTTCGCGATGGTATGACATGCAAATGGAGATAATCACTCAGTAAGGAACTTACTATTTTTAGCAGGTATGTCCCGGTAGCCGCCTCCCAGCAGTTCAGAATCACGAGCTGATCGCAATGCCACAAAAACGAAGACAAACAAAGACCATTTGATACGCATGCAGAGCAAATTAGGGTTTCCAACTTCAGAGCCTGAAAAGAGGGGCAAAAATTCAAAATTTTTGAAAACCGGTGTAAACCACCGCGATTAGCATCCTTCAGGCTATATGCTGGTGAAATTTCAAGTCAAACGGAGCACTTACTATTTATAGTAAGTCAATTTGGAAACTGGCTAAAAATAGCAAGTTAGGTGCATGCGTTGGTATCGACAGACAGGTCACATGGTGAGGAGTGCCTCATTCAAATTTCAAGTCAATCAGAGCAGTGGAGCTATCAGAAGTAGGCATTTACTATTTATAGCAAACCACCTTCACAAATGAGCTAAAAATAGAAGGCCAACCCGAAATAGCAGTATAAATAGGCTAACTAGGTCATGAAGGTCCAGTATTCAAAATTTCAAATCAATCTGAGCTTCCGAAGTGTGAAAATCAAGACTTACTATTTATAGTAAAGCATGGAGAAGCAGGCGGAAAGAAAGAAAAACGCCAAAGTGTTGAAAATATCCTTCACCACCCCTGAAATGCGCCCAAGGAAGAAAAGGCTAGCAGAGGCTGAGAAAATTCCAAGTGATGACTCTTATTCAGTAGCTTACCTCAAATGTGCCCTCATCCAGTTGGCAGGTGATAAAAAATTTCTAAGTCTGAAAGATATCCTCCAGCACAGGTGAAACGCGCCCTCCTCACAAGTTGACCATGAAAAAAATTTATAAGGAAAAATTTCATCCTGTTCCTATGGAAAAATGCGCCCAACTCAAGGTGGTGGCATAAAAAATTCTAAGTATAAACTTCATCCCCCTGACTAGGCAAAATGCGCCCAAGAGGAGTTAACAAGGAAGAAAGTCAAAAAGTTCAATGATATTTCATCCTCCACCACCCTCCATATGCGCCCACTACAAGCAAGAGGAAAGAAAGTCAAAGGCGTGGGAAATTTCATCCTCCATCAAGTGCTAAATGTGCCCATGTTTGAGAAGTCAACAAGTCAAGGGGAAAGGCGTCTTGAATGTTATCCTTTCCTCTAGCTCAAATACGCCCAAGGTATAAAGTTGATGCTAGGCGTTAGAAATGTGTTTTCTCCTCCACATGTGATATGTGCCCAAATAAGAAAGGTGGTGAGTAGAAAGTGAAGTATGCTAGGCGTTTGGAAAATATTCACCTCCAAGTGTGATGTGCGCCATGCAAGGTGTGAAGTAAAGGGGAAATAAATATAACTAAGGCGTGGAAATCTAAATGTCTTTCAAGGGTGAATAAAATACAAGGTGTGTGAAGTGAAGCATGCTAGGCATCAAATATGCTATGCACCTAGGGTGGAGTGTAAAGATGGTGAAATAAAATTGATGGGAGAAAATATTGCTAAGTGGTGAAATGCTAGGCGTGGATGTGAAGTTACCCCTCTACATGAGATATGCGCCCAAGTGTGTAAGGTGCAAAGTGATAAAATTTTCCTAAGACGTTGAAGCTAAAAAAAAAAAAAAGACATGTTAAGCATTGAGAGTCAAACATGTTGGGCGTTCAAGGAAGATTTTCTAAGAGAAGTTGATGAATTTTCTCAACCTAGGCAAGATGATCGAAGTTGAGTAAAAAAAATTTCTAAGGTAAAAATTTCAAAAATGCTAAGTGATTCAAATTTTCCAAGGCAAAATATTTTGGGAAAAACGCCTAAGTCTGATGAGTGATAAATTTTCCTGAAGTCCGAGCAAAGTTGCCAGTGATGAAGTCAGAAGGTGCCAACATTGCAGGATGAGTAAAATTTTCAAGTCAGAGCAACAAAATTCTCAGAGGGGATGAAGAAATGAAATAAATTGTTGAAAGAATATTTTCTAAGGTTCAAAATTCAAGAAAATTAAATAAACCCGTTCGTTGGGTACCCATGGATTCAAAGCATTTTGGAGAAAATTTTCTTCTGGGTATTGAGGATTATCGATGAGGAATGGATTCTAAGGTATTCCATAGCTTGCCAAGGATTCTGAGGTAAATATTTTAAATGGGCACCAAGTTGATGAATTTCCTAAGGGAAATTTGAAAAACTTTCTAAGGCAAGGAATAAACAATGTTTGTGAAGATAAAATGCCCCGATAGATGAATTTGAAGGTGATCGCCTAGATGATTTTTGATCAAATTCCAGATGAAAGCATTTTTTCTCGAACCAGAGTTGAATGAAATATCAAAGTGAAGTGCGCCAGGGAGAATGCAGGATGGGTTGGAAATTTGGCTAAGGCATGAAGAATCATGAAGAAGGCAATAGTTGGCTAGGAAAAACAATGAGCCCTTGAAGATCAAAGCATGAAAATCAAGTAAGTAGGGTGAATTTATATTATGATGTGTTCTAATGCTCTTCTCCTTGGTTGTTTTGCAGGAGGAACGTCGAGGCCAGGCAGTGATGACTTAAAGTGATGAAGAAAGTAATCCAAGATGATAAAACCTTGAAGGAAGAAAGTTGCGAAAAATGGCTAAGTGTTGAAGAAGGAGCCTTTTCAAAACTCAAGATGGAGAAAAGAGTGGAAGCTAGAGCAAAGTTGAAGAACAGTGTCAAGAAGAAGATCAGGAGCAATTGAACTCCAGATTCTACCAAATTTTATTGTCTGAGGAGGCAATCTTAGAGACTCTTTTACCATCCTCCAAGCGATCAACATAATTGACTGAACGCGAACAACAGAACAGTGTGAACGCGTCTACAAACGGGAATCTTCTAGAAGGTGGTGGCCATTAATGGCTTGTTTATTACCCCACTCCTCTTGGTGGCGGTTTTTAGGGCGAATCTTGTTTAGGGCTGAGGTGGCACGATCTGGGCCATCCAGCTGATTGTAATCTGATCCGTTCATTGGACTTGGCCATCTATAAAAGGGGGAGTCCCCCTTCATTTGTATCTCATTAGACATAGAAGTAGAAGTTAGACAGTAGAGATTAGAATAGAGAGACAGCTAGGCGATAGCTTAGAGTAACTTAGTATAGATTGATAGTGTAGTTTGAAGAAGAGGGAAAGTTTTCCCTTTGAAAACTTTGTAAGAAATTGTTGTGAACACTCTCTCAATAAAAGAGTTTTTCATTGATGGTGAATTTCATCTTTGTTGTGAGTAGCTAGCAAGGTTTCTTCATCCTTCTGATTCAAATGGTAGAGTAAAATAGTTCTAAGTAGTATAATTTTCATTCCATGCAAGTAGATAGTAGTTGTGGAATGTGGTCTTCAATTTGAGCAAACTTCGTCTATCCATACCACTAGTGGGCTCGCTGATGGTGAGTTCGCCTTGCGTGGTCAACTGGAACATTGCGGACTTAACTTCGTTTGTGATTCACATGTTGGTATGCGTCATTGTGACGGTGTCTTCGTGTTGAATTATGATCTGAACACCTTGAGCTACTCCTCTGAAGATTGCACCGGTTCTGTGGAGGTTGTCTGAAGTGAGGCAAAGCGGAGCCTGGTTGAAGTTTGCTGAAGCTGAGCCCCATATCCCATGCCTTAGAGTAGATTAGATCTCCTTAACCCTGCAATCACTTTCAATTCAGTACTTTCTGATTAGAATAGGAAACCTGCGCTTCATAGACAAACCTTCCGAGCATTTGAATTCCTTTCTCCGCTGCCAAACAATTCTGTAAGTCCCCTTGAAATACCAACAAATCACATCGAGCCAACTGAGCCTATTCGCACTGAAAGAACCTTGGAGTTGAACGCATGAACTTTCTTGCAATCTTAGCATGCTGGATACTTTGATCAAGAGAGGATAGGGTAGTCGTTGGCGACTTTATTCTGCGTTAGTGCGGTCACGAAAAACACATCAACAGAATTGGCACTAGAAGGAGGGTGAGCTTCGAATTGTTCCAGAGTCTGGAAGGAACCAGTATGAGCTTTGAAATTCCAAATTAGAGATATGTTAGATCTCTCTTATGTCAAAAAATCCAAAAAAAGGTGAAAAGTTAAAAAATTCAAAAAAATTAAAAAAGAGATTTCTCAATGGATGGGCACATTTCTTGCTCTCAAGACAGTCTTACAGATATTGCTCAGATTCATGAAAGATTGAATGCACAGTTGTGGCCTGAGAATTTGTCTAAGTTTTCTTTGCCAGGAAGATGTCGAATTCATGAGACCTCCCAACACGAAGAAATCAGTTGCTTAACATTCCTCTCAAGGATAGAGCTTGTTCTCCAAGAAATTTTTTTCTTTTGGGATGTTCCCAAGCTAGGAGTATTGGATGTAGAACCTGATGATTATAGCCTTCCAGAAGTTGTGAATGAAGCTTTCGCAAGATGCATACTTAGGATCCAAGGTCAGTTGGAACTTGGCAATGTTTGCTTGAAAGGTGTTTTGCTCCCTCGTTGGTGTCAGATTCATAACGCACCTCATCCATAGTTCACTTGCCCAACATGTGAACTAGCCATCAACTTCGAAGTCGCCTCGGATTACCAGTGCTACCATATGGATTCTTCAAAGAAAAAGGATGGATTGAATATGCCACACAAACATTTTCAGCACCAAATGAAGAGGATACCTCAACATCATCTAACAACACGGAAAGTAAGTTACAACAAGATGATGTGATCAAGCTTAGGGAGCAAGCAGATGAAGATTGTTCCTACATCACGCTAGAACAAGAGGCTATGGGAGCAAAGATCAAAGAAGCCGCGAGATATATCCAAGCAAGAGGAGACACCCAGGGCAAATGTCAGCATACAAAAGTGAACGAATGTACAAAATTGCAAGATCATCAAGAATCAAGAACGAAGGACTTAGCTCAATATAGAGCTGGTGGGAAGAATTTTCAGTGTTCATTCACTCGAGGAGGAGAACGTGATGAAGAAAGTGATTCCAGTACGCTTCAAGAAGGAATGCTCCTTAATGAAAAGGTTCAGTTATGCATGAACAAGATGGAAGAAATGACAAGCAGCTTAAGACAAGATGAGGTGTTTGACGATCAATGGGCTACCAAGATGGAGGCAGAATATGAAATGCATTTTGCATCAACACTTGATCCATTATTCACAATCATGGAGGAATTGCTTGATGAAATTGAAACAAATGAAACACTACTTGATAAAGAGATGGAAATTTCAGAGCAATTCGGGTTGGGACTTGAGCCATTGTTAGGTACTCAAAACGAGCCAGCGCATGAAATGATTCAAGTTTCCAAATGCCCCTTTGAATTTATTTCCCGCCCCACTCCTCCCAGTTTGGATCATCTCCACGTTTTGGGTGCAAGAGGTTTGGTCCACCATCAACTTCGACCTCCTGATGAAGCAATCGACAATAAAGACCACCAGGTTATATCTTTCCAAGCTGTTGATTACAAGGAATATCATTTTTATTATGGAGATTTAGGGAAGAAGACTTGTTTATGGATTAATCATGGTACATATGAGTTGCCCCAGTTACTAATCTTTCCTGAAGTTTTGCTTGAGTTTGAGATTTGTATTGTGAAAGAATATTTTTCTAAGTTTAAAGACAAGTTTGCAAAACTTCGTACTATGACTACTACTTTGCTGTTACTGAACATCCTAAGAAATCATGTTAGGAGTTGTATATATTTTTGTCCTTTGAGTCTTGTCCGTTCGAAATGTTGTCCTATTACAGTAGGTTTTCCTTTTTGTTTTTGCTTAGCTTGGTTTGCTTTACTTTCCTTAGTTTAGTTGTTGCTTAGTTTAGTTTTCTTTCAATAAAAGGGATCCCATTTGTAAGGGGGATGTTGTGTTGTTTTCGCCACGCTCTAGTACAATGTTGATGTAATGTTAGTCCATTTCTTAGATAGTCATTCAGGAAGTGCTTTAGGATCCGAGGTTATTCTTTCGAGTTTTATCATTTGGTTAGGATTTGTACTTGACTCGGAAGGGAATCATCTATTGTGTCTTGACACCAAGTCTCACGATTGCTATATTTTACACACATGATTAATTGCTCTAAGTTATTGAGGTTTCTTAGGAGAAGTCGTGGCAAGTGAAAATCTTACATCTTGCTTCAGCGCCACTACAATTCTCAAACCCATTGGAGGCTTCATTGCCTGCCAGCCAATTGAGGAATTGACGGAGAAATCAAAAGAAAAAAGGAAAATGTGCTTAAAAGAAATATCTGAAAAACAAAAAATGAGAAAATGAAAAATGAAACATTATGAAATATTGGTTTTGGGAACATACGAGTAACTCCACCGGGGCTATCGACGCCCGACCGACAGTGGAGCAATATTCGTGAGAATTGTAGTGATAACCTCGTCGGGGCTATGGACGCCTGACTGCCAGCGAGGAAATGTCTAGGATGCTTTTGAAGTTAAGATATTTATTTAGCTTGCTAGGACGGATTCTGGGAACTTTAGTGGTCTTTTGAGCTGGAACAAACACATATGCACACACTTGTAATCAAAAGATGAGGTGCCTTGATCCAATTTAGGATTCCTCCTCCCTTTTAAGTATGTCCCCTAGTCAATTGATGGCTGGGAAGGCATTATCCAAAGGGTTCTGAGTATGGAATGGATTTTATCTTTGAAATGTTCAGGAACATTTATTTGGGTTGGGGCTAATGTTGTGATGTTTTTCACACATCGCCCCATTGCAAATGGGGACCCCCTAATTTTGGCTTTGCTTTCGGTTTGATGTTGGTTTGTTTTTGTTGTTGTCTCTCTCTCGTTCTGTCTATCTTTCCAAGACGTTCCCGTCATTGAGCTTAAACGTAAGATTTGGCCAAGTCTGAAATTAGGGTTTTGAACTTCCTTATTAATCTGTGGTCAAGCAAGATGAATAAATTGAAAACAGAGCTTAACATTGTTGTCAGTATGCTTCCAACAGGCTCTCAGCAAATTTTCATCAGATTCTGAGGTACTTACTATTTTTAGTAAGAGTGCAATTACAGGCAAACTGTCAACATTTTTGAGATTTCGACAGTCACACTACATTCAGAGCACATCAGGCTACTCGTATGCAAAATTTGAGCGAAAACAGACAACTTACTATTTTTAGCAATCCAGCTTCCGATACAAATTTCAGGGTTCAGATGCAGAGTTTTTCTTTGCATGTCGGCATATTCCTTCTGGGTTTTTTGAGGCCTTCGCGATGATATAACATGTAAAACAAGATGACAACTTTTAGAATTCAGTCTTCCGAGGCTATTTTTAGGGTTTGCATGTCAGGGTTTCTTTTGCATGTCGAATGATTCCTGATGGGTTTTTCGAGAGCTTCGCGATGGTATGACATGCAAATGGAGATAATCACTCAGTAAGGAACTTACTATTTTTAGCAGGTATGTCCCGGCAGCCGCCTCCCAGCAGTTCAGAATCACGAGCTGATCGCAATGCCACAGAAACGAAGACAAACAGAGACCATTTGATACGCATGTAGAGCAAATTAGAGTTTCCAACTTCAGAGCCTAAAAAGAGGGCCAAAAAGTAAAAAATTTTGAAAACCGGTGTAAACCACCGCGATCAGCATCCTTCAGGCTATCTGCTGGTGAAATTTCAAGTCAAACGGAGCACTTACTATTTATAGTAAGTCAATTTGGAAACTGGCTAAAAATAGAAAATCAGGTGCATGCGTTGGTATCGACAGACAAGTCACGTGGTGAGGAGCGCCTCATTCAAATTTCAAGTAGATCAGAGCAATGGAGCTATCAGAAGCAAGCATTTACTATTTATAGCAAACCACCTTCAAAAATGGGCTAAAAATAGCAAGCCAACCCAAAATAGCAGTATAAACAGGCTAACTAGGTCATGAAGGTCCAGTATTCAAAATTTTGAATCAATCTGAGCTTCCGAAGTGTGAAAATCAAGAGACTTACTATTTATAGTAAAGCATGGAGAAGCAGGCGGAAAGAAAGAAAAATGCCTAAGTGTTGAAAATATCCTTCACCACCCCTGAAATGCGCCCAAGGAAGAAAAGGCTAGCAGAGGCTGAGAAAATTCCAAGTGATGACTCTTATTCAGTAGCTTACCTCAAATGCGCCCTCATCCAGTTGGCAGGTGATAAAAAATTTCTAAGTCTGAAAGATATCCTCCAGCATAGGTGAAATGCGCCCTCCTCACAAGCTGAGCATGAAAAAATTTTCTAAGGAAAAAGTTCATCCTGTTCCTATGGAAAAATGCGCCCAACTCAAGGTGGTGGCATAAAAAATTCTAAGTATAAACTTCATCCCCCTGACTAGGCAAAATGCGCCCAAGAGGAGTTAACAAGGAAGAAAGTCAAAAAGTTCAATGATATTTCATCCTCCACCACCCTCCATATGCGCCCACTACAAGCAAGAGGAAAGAAAGTCAAAGGCGTGGGAAATTTCATCCTCCATCAAGTGCTAAATGTGCCCATGTTTGAGAAGTCAACAAGTCAAGGGGAAAGGCGTCTTGAATGTTATCCTTTCCTCTAGCTCAAATACGCCCAAGGTATAAAGTTGATGCTAGGCGTTAGAAATGTGTTTTCTCCTCCACATGTGATATGTGCCCAAATAAGAAAGGTGGTGAGTAGAAAGTGAAGTATGCTAGGCGTTTGGAAAATATTCACCTCCAAGTGTGATGTGCGCCATGCAAGGTGTGAAGTAAAGGGGAAATAAATATAACTAAGGCGTGGAAATCTAAATGTCTTTCAAGGGTGAATAAAATACAAGGTGTGTGAAGTGAAGCATGCTAGGCATCAAATATGCTATGCACCTAGGGTGGAGTGTAAAGATGGTGAAATAAAATTGATGGGAGAAAATATTGCTAAGTGGTGAAATGCTAGGCGTGGATGTGAAGTTACCCCTCTACATGAGATATGCGCCCAAGTGTGTAAGGTGCAAAGTGATAAAATTTTCCTAAGATGTTGAAGCTAAAAAAAAAAAAAAAGACATGTTAAGCATTGAGAGTCAAACATGTTGGGCGTTCAAGGAAGATTTTCTAAGAGAAATTGATGAATTTTCTCATCATAGGCAAGATGATAGAAGTTGAGTAAAAAAAATTTCTAAGGTAAAAATTTCAAAAATGCTAAGTGATTCAAATTTTCCAAGGCAAAATATTTTGGGAAAAACGCCTAAGTCTGATGAGTGATGAATTTTCCTGAAGTCCGAGCAAAGTTGCTAGTGATGAAGTCAGAAGGTGCCAACATTGCAGGATGAGTAAAAATTTTCAAGTCAGAGCAAAATAATTCTCAGAGGGGATGAAGAAATGAAATAAATTGTTGAAAGAATATTTTCTAAGGTTCAAAATTCAAGAAAATTAAATAAACCCGTTCATTGGGTACCCATGGATTCAAAGCATTTTGGAGAAAATTTTCTTCTGGGTATTGAGGATTATCGATGAGGAATGGATTCTAAGGTCTTCCATAGCTTGCCAAGGATTCCGAGGTAAAGATTTTAAATGGGCACCAGGTTGATGAATTTCCTAAGGGAAATTTGAAAAACTTTCTAAGGCAAGGAATAAAAAATGTTTGTGAAGATAAAATGCCCCGATAGATGAATTTGAAGGTGATCGCCTAGATGATTTTTGATCAAATTCCAGATGAAAGCATTTTTTCTCGAACCAGAGTTGAATGAAATATCAAAGTGAAGTGCGCCAGGTAGAATGCAGGATGGGTTGGAAATTTAGCTAAGGCATGAAGAATCATGAAGAAGGCAGTAGTCGGCTAGGAAAAACGATGAGCCCTTGAAGATCAAAGCGTGAAAATCAGGTAAGTAGGGTGAATTTATATTATGATGTGTTCTAATGCTCTTCTCCTTGGTTGTTTTGCAGGAGGAACATCGCAACCAGGCGGTGATGACTTAAAGTGATGAAGAAAGTAATCGAAGATGATAAAACCTCGAAGGAAGAAAGTTGCAAAAAATGGCTAAGTGTTGAAGAAGGAGCCTTTTCAAAACTCAAGATGGAGAAAAGAGTGGAAGCTAGAGCAAAGTTGAAGAACAGTGTCAAGAAGAAGATCAGGAGCAATTGAACTCCAGATTCTACCAAATTTTATTGTCTGAGGAGGCAATCTTAGAGACTCTTTTACCATCCTCCAAGCGATCAACATAATTGACTGAACGCGAACAACAGAACAGTGTGAACGCGTCTACAAATGGGAATCTTCTAGAAGGTGGTGGCCATTAATGGCTCGTTTATTACCCCACTCCTCTTGGTGGTGGTTTTTAGGGCGAATCTTGTTTAGGGCTGAGGTGGCACGATCTGGGCCATCCAACTGATTGTAATCTGAGCCGTCCATTGGACTTGGCCATCTATAAAAGGGGGAGTCCCCCTTCATTTGTATCTCATTAGACATAGAAGTAGAATTTAGACAGTAGAGATTAGAATAGAGAGATAGCTAGGCGATAGCTTAGAGTAACTTAGTATAGATTGATAGTGTAGTTTGAAGAAGAGGGAAAGTTTTCCCTTTGAAAACTTTGTAAGAAATTGTTGTGAACACTCTCTCAATAAAAGAGTTTTTCATTGATGGTGAATTTCATCTTTGTTGTGAGTAGCTAGCAAGGTTTCTTCATCCTTCTGATTCAAATGGTAGAGTAAAATAGTTCTAAGTAGTATAATTTTCATTCCATGCAAGTAGATAGTAGTTGTGGAATGTGGTCTTCAATTTGAGCAAACTTCGTCTATCCATACCACTAGTGGGCTTGCTGATGGTGAGTTCGCCTTGCGTGGTCAACTGGAACATCATGGACTTAACTTCGTTTGTGATTCACACATTGGTATGCGTCGTTGTGACGGTGTCTTCGTGTTGAATTATGATCTAAACACCTTGAGCTACTCCTCTGAAGATTGCACCGGTTCTGTGGAGGCTGTCCGAAGTGAGGCAAAGCGGAGCCTGGTTGAAGTTTACTGAAGTTGAGCCCCATATCCCACGCCTTAGAGTAGATTAGAATCTCCTTAACCCTGTAACCACTTTCAATTCAGTACTTTCTGATTAGAATAGGAAACCTGCGCTTCATAGACAAACCTTCCGAGCATTTGAATTCCTTTCTCCGCTGCCAAACAATTCCATAAGTCCCCTTGAAATACCAGCAAATCACATCGAGCCAACTGAGCCTATTCACACTAAAAGAACCTTGGAGTTGAACGCATGAACTTTCTTGCAATGTTAGCATGCTGGATACTTTGATCAAGAGAGGATAGGGTAGTCATTGGCAACTTTATTCTACGTTGGTGCAGTCACGAAAAACACATCAACACATGTGAACTTCTCTATGCTCACTAGCTTCATTAATGCATCTGCAACATTCACCAAAGTGTCAACCTTTTCCAACTCCACCTTTCCATCTTCCACCATATCACGAACAAAGTGAAATTACACATCAATGTGCTTTGTTCTAGCATGGAAAGTAAGATTCTTTGCTAAAAAAATAGCACTTTGACTGTCACAACAGATAATAATTTTTCATGCATCAAAACCAATATCAAAACACAACCTCTTAATCCAAATGGCTTCTTTACAAGCATGAGTAGCTACCATGTACTTTGCTTCTATAGTGGACAAAGCGACTACAACCCGATGCTTACTCATCCAACTTATAACACCACCAAACATCGTGAAAACATATCCACTGGTGGATATTTTACTGTCAATATCACCTACCCAATCAAAATCCACATATCCATGAATTCTCACTGAATGTCGAGATCAAGTAGGATAACCATGAAAACACAAGGCATACTCAAAATTACCTCACAAATATCTGAGCACTCTCTTCTCCGCATCCCAATGCACTTGTCCAGGATTAGTCATAAACCAACTAAGGATTCCCACTGCTTGGGTGATGTATGGCATTGTACAAACCATAGCATACATTAAGCTACCAAAAAAACTCATATATGGTACTCCGGTCATGTCCTTCATCTCGGTAGGATATTTTGGATAATCCTCCACAAAAAGCTTCATCCCTTGCATTACATGAACAACTAATTGTTTGCAAGCTGGCATATTGAATCTCTCCAACATAGAGTTCACATACTTGCTCTGGCTTAACCAAAGCTTTACATTAGCTCTATCTCTTCTAATCTCCATCCCTAGAATATACCTCGCTACACCTAGATCCTTCATCTCGAACTGTGCTAACAATTAAAACTTCAAATTTGAAATCATCCTCTTACCATTCCCAATGAGCAACATATCATCCACATACAAGAATATGATGAGAATGCAACCATTTTCAGTATTGCAATAGTCACAACAATCAAATTTGGGTCTTGGAAATCCCAAAGACAACACATAGGTGGCAAAAATTTGGCACCACATTCTAGGAGATTGCTTCAAAGCATACAAATATTTCTTCAACTTACATACCAAGTTCTCTTTACCTTTCTCAATGAAATGCTTTAGCTAAGACATATAAATTTCCTCCTCCAAATCACCATGAAGGAATGTTGTCTTCACATCCATCTATTCCACTTCTAGATCACAAGTAGCTGCAAGTGATAGTAGGAACCTTGAATAGATGTCAACTTCAACACATGAGAGAATATCTCACCATAATCCATTGCCTCCACCTGAGAATACCCCTTCACAACTAACCGTGCTTTATGCTTCTCAACACTGCCACCTAGACCAATTTTTTTCTTGAACATCCATTTGCATCCAATGGATTTCCATTCTTCAGGAAAAGGTACTGGATCCTAGATGTAGCATTCTTCTTCAATGCAACCATCTCTTCATTCATGGCTTCCATCCAAGAATTTGCATCATGCATACCCATAGCCTCTCTAATAGTCCTAGACTCATTATTGTTATCAATTAGAAAATATGCAACTAGAATCCAATATAGAATATCCAAATCTTTCAGGTTGTCATCTAACACACGTAGACCTCCTCAATTGTTGAGGCTAAGGTTCTTGCTCTTCTTCAAAGCTTTCAGAGCTACTTGATCTCTCCTCATCATCAGGTCCAACAGGAGTGCGTAGTTCATCTTTCTTTGGAGTAGGTGGGATTTGAACTATCTCTTTTTTCTATTTCTCTTATGTCTCTGGCTGCAACTCAGTAGTGGAAGGTTTCAACTCTCAAAAGATCACACTTCTACTATAGAGAACCTTCTATGCAACTAGATACCAAAGCTTGTAACCCTTCACACTAACACCATACCCGATGAAGATACACTTAACCGCCTTGTTCTCTAATTTAGATATTTTCTCACTAAGCACATGAGCATATGCATCACAACCAAATACTTTGAGATGTCTCTGTTACCTATTTTTAGCTTCAACTGAAAATAGGTAGAGCTAAATTGCATTCATCACATAAAGGTGCAAAATTTCTGCTAAAAGTATTCATTGAATTCCAAAATTTGATTATGCAAATTTTTGTAATAGAAGAACTCATAAATTTGCATAAAAGAATGTTGTTTTATTCATATTGTAAAAATCAAGGTCCCACACATGCCGTGGGAGTAGCTTAATTTGATTTATGTAATCAAATGATAGATACAAGAAAGGAGATGCACACTATACAACTGAAGAAAATATAAACATAAGGAAAGGAGTGATTTGTCATTGCCTGGAATGGTGAATCATCATTTCAGTCATGTGGTGTCTCCTCGTATTAAACTCAAGTTGGCACAACTCCTGCTCTAGTTCCAAAGGCACCTGCAAAATTGTTAAAATGTGTTGTTAGAGCAATAGAAAATGACTATTTTCCTCATGCCTACATTGCCAACAGGAATATAATCTACATCATTTCAAGCATGCATCAAATGATCAAGTTAAAGGAGTGCAAAGTTCAATGGAAGCTTTCAGCTTCAATTATTTTTGCTAACTTGTTTGTTTAAATGTGCAGGAACAGGTACAATCTGATCATTTCAACCAACAGATATTGTTATGAGTGGTGAGAAATGTGGCTCCCACAAGGTTTGAGCCTAGCTCATAAACAATGATATGAACAACACGTAGGAAAAAGTTACCACGGTGATCCATGTAGTCATGAGTTGGCTTACGAATGTACAGAGACACAAGGTCATACATAAGCAATGCAAAGGATCTTTAGCTTTCGCTAAGCTGCCAGGCTGAAACAACATGGAAGATGCATCATATACATTTACATCATAAGCATCTTATAACAGTGCTCACATATAAACAACATTTGAAATGTACACTGTTCACAAAGATGCTAAGTGAAATGGTGAATAAATATATTCTCTTCAAGACTTGAAGGAGTGACTATATATTAAAGGTGCATGAAACCAAAGTATCTATTTGTCATCACAGGAAGAACAAATATAATTCATGACTGTTAGAGTCATAATGACAGTCAATTGAATAAAAGACAGTTAGTAACTGTAGACAGTGATGTTCCAAATGCTAGGATAGCAGTCCTTCATGGAGCATAAGACAGTGAGTAACCAAAGGCATCTCACATACTTTAAAGCATAAAAGTTACAATGTCATTCAAAAAGCAAGAATATATCAAATGAAGGAGAGTTCTTTCATCATTCTTTGAACAAGCTATAGGAGAAATCACAGAGTAAATTATTGTTCCATGATAGATTGCATTCAAGAGATGGTACATTTAAAAGAAGAACATGGATAGTTGATAGTCACATATACACAATCTATGGCATAATCCAGTGATTAAAGCACAGTACCATGGTAGATATGATGCCATTCTTGCAAGACAATGAATAGATTAGCAGTCTCATATTAGTGCCATACAACATCAAACAATGAAGAGCAGTCATACGTTACCAATCATACAAGTGACAACCAAGATACATATAGAGGGACAGTCAACGGGAATATAGAGGTTAAACTAGAATGGTGATCTCCAAATGATGACAATAGAAGATTTCAAGAGGCAGCATGAAGACAATCCATCATATGAAAGGGTCATTCAAGGCATATTAATATGCAGTGATTCATTACCAAGTCCATGAAGGTTATAAGGAGGTTGCCTCTACAATGGAATTAATGAGATCAATAAACCCACTATTCAATTGGATACATCAAAACCCTCGAGCATGGAAATGACTATAGAGCTCGTGGCTTGCATAGACTATCAAACCCTTAACATGAAGCCCAAAAGGAGGAATACACTCAGATATCATGCATAGGTCCATTATGTGACAGAGAAGATACAAAGAATTCAAGCCATGACCTCTAAAAGAGCATTTTCTCATAAATAAAGGAAAATATGGAGCTCAAATACATGATTCAGTGATAGAAAGCTTACCCACAAGCTTGTTGTTTAAAATCCATTCAAACCCGCAACTTTCCAATAGTTTTTTCCTCTCAAAAATTCATAACCAATGTCTCATGGTGGTATCCCAAAGAAATAAGGAGAGCACAGAGGAAGTAAAGAAGAAAAAAAATCAGAATATGGCTATGGCTGTGGCCAAGAAACCAAAAAATAGCTTTGAAATTAGAAAGAAAGTCTAGATTTCTATCTAAAGAAGACTTACCATGCTTTGACCTACAAAATTTCCATGGTAATCTTCAGAAACAACATGAAATGGTGAGCTTTCAAGCATCGACCCAGCTCATACATGGCATCCTCAGATAAGAGGGCAAGTCAACACAGGAAATGACAACAATGCATCAGAATGATGACAAGCCGTGGCTATAACGCTTGAAGATGACTTCAAAAAACAAGAGAAATGTCCAGATTTGGCTAAAAAAAGCTTACCACGCATTTCACTATGGAAATCTTCAAAAAATTGACATGAAACAGCAATATGAACTCAAGTTTCGAGCTCCAGTTCAGTCCAAACCCTTACCAGAGATCATGGCGGCAACAACTTGTTCACAAAGTTGCAAAGTGAGAATGAAAGGAATGATTAGGGTTCAAGTTTTGTCTGCCCTAAATCGACATAAGATTAATTTTTTTTTACTAATTATTTTAATAGATCATTATGTTCTTTCATCTTCTGTGGCCCATCACTTTTGAGTCAAATAAACCTAATCATGTTTAGGGAAGCTCGTGACTTAGGAAAGGTTCAATGGGAGTTCGACCTTCTATTGCATGATTTATCAAATGATTAGTGTATTAAATATTAAGGTAATATCTTGTTACCTTAGTATTTAATATATAGTATTTTAAAAGAAAAAGCAAAACTATCATATATTAAATATTAAGATAATCATTTGGATTATCTTTAATATTTAGTACTATCACCTTTCCAAAACATGAGCAAACACAAGTAAAGTGGAGGAGTATTTTGTATAATCTTGAATTGCATGTTCAGTTCCAACACCAGTTTTGATGCCTTATCACCATGCACGATACATGGATGGAGTTTCAATCTGATATGCATGGGAGAATTGATAAAAACGAGGTGGTTTTCACATGCTTGAACCCACTTTTTGAGGGATTTTCAGTTCAGTTTGAATGCTCCATGGATCAGTTGTGAGTTGAAAGCTAGTTGGGACCTGAGTTCACTCATTTTTGCATGAGTTTGGGCTATTTTTATCAGGATTTTCTCTTCTGCTCGGGATTTTCCTTGGAGTTATCATTTTCACACTGAAATTGACTTTCAGTTTCATCTTCATGCCTTGGAGAGGCCTTTTGTATATATTGGAAAAAGTTAGTCTTTTTCCTCTAGTTCTTGTTTTTTCTGACTTTGTGTTCTACAAAGAGGACTATCTTGTAACTCAACATTTTAGATTTAATAGAGTTTTACAGCTTTATAGCTTACATAAGTTATCATTTCTGTAGAGGTTTTCCTTCATGATATTAATTGAAATAGAGTTCACCTTTCCAATTTCAGGTGTTTGTATGGTTTAAATAATTTGATGCAATTTTGATGAGTTTCATTTTTGAAACCTTCAAATTTTTGTCTTGTTTATACATGCATATATACAATTGTAGTTCGTCACAGGTCATTAATTGTGCTCAAAAGTTGTTTTCTTTTTCCTCTAATTTGTGAAAACTCATTTTTCCTTAATAGGGAAAGAATACATACAACCTTTTAATGAATTATTAATGTGTTCAAAGTGCTCAAATTGGATTGTGTTAATAAATTTTCCTAAGGGTATAAGTTGTGAATCATTCTACAAGTTTACCATCATTTAGGTGCATCACCGAAGTTTAATTTTAGTTCATGCATTCAGTTCAATCCTTCTTCCCATTTTCTCAAAATGAATCATTCAAGTACCTAATTGATCATCATATAGGAACCAACCTAGAATCTAGAGGTCTATCTTCACCATAGAAATACCCACAGCCTGAAGATAGTTCCCATGTTTCAACAGATTGCTGAATTTAGCCATTCAAGCATTTAGGTGCAATATATTTGATAACAGTCTCATCAAGGGATTTTTACTTGACCACGCCTCCATGGGTGTCTTTTCAACAAGCACCAAAGTAGGAGATCTGTTAATTAAATAACATGCAATAGGTACAACTTCATTCCAAAACTTTTGTTCAAGGCTAGCACCACTCAACATACTCCTATCCTTCTCCATCAACATCATGTTCATCCTCTTTGCAACTCTATTTTTTTGTGGGGTGTATGGAGTTGTCTTATCTATCTCAATCCCATGGTCCTCAAAGAACTTATCAAATTCTAGAAAACAAAACACACCATCATTATCCATCCTCAAACACTTAATTTTTCTATCAGTCTGGTTTTCAACCAAGGATTTGAATTCCTTAATTCAACCATAAACTTTATACTTACTTCTAAGAAAACATACAAATGTCCTTTTGCTATAGTCATCTATGAATGAGACAAAATATATAAATATAGATAATGAAGGAACATTAACAAGACCAAACACATCTGAATGAATATAATCCAATACCCCAAAAGACTTACAAGAACTAGAATAAAAACAAAACACCATGTTGTCTTCCATATATACAATGTTTACAAAAATTGAGCTCGAGATTACAATAATCAAGGCCTTCAACAAGGCTCTTATTTTTTAGGGCTCTAAGACCCTTCTCACCAATATGGCCAAGCCTTTGGTGGCATAACATTGTCTTCTCAGCAGGAAGTTTTATTTCCAAAGCATTGGCACCCTTAGGTATCCAGAAACAACAAACAGTAGATGTAAAAAACCACAATTTTCTTCTCTACTCGATTTGATGGTGAGGATGAAGAATCGATAGCCCTCTTCTTAGACTCCACAAAAGTACTATTGCATTGAACTGTGCATGCATACAGATTATATACAAGGTGCCAATTCGAACACCCTTAGCAAGCACCATAGAACCTCTAGTCATCTTGCATCCACCACTTGAGAAAATAACGTACACACCCACATCACTCAACTTACTTACTGAAAGTAGGTTTCATGCCAAACTAGTGATAAGTAGAACACCATCAATTCCCTTCACTCTACCATCGAGGAATCTGATTTTGACTCTTCCACAACCAACAATCTTCAAGTGAGAGTCATCACCCAGATACACCTTTCCACCATCATACTCTGCATAGTTTGAGAACCAGCCTTTGTAAGAGGTCATGTGGAAAGAGGCACCCAAGTCTATCAACTGCACATGTTCCAATGCATGTGTTTCCAAGGCAACAAAGAAATCGTTTGCATCATCTTGGGAGGATTTATTAGATTCAGAATCAGAGAAAGAATTCGTGTTCTTCTTTTTCTCCTCCTTACAATCTTTACGAAGGTGACCAAATTTTTCATAGTTTCAATATTTTTCCTTATAATTTTACTAGGAGACTTAGATCTCCCTCAAGACTTGGAATTATACTTCTTTTCTTTATTCTTTCCTTTCTCCTTTGATCTTCCATGAACAACAAAGGCCTCCTTGGCCATCTCAAAACACTTCCTTCGCATCTCTTTAGACAATAGTGAAGCAACCACATCATCCATCTTGAAAGTGGTTGTTCTACTTTTGATAGCCATCACTAGGTGATCCCATGAGTCTGAAAAAGAATACAATAGGATCATGCAATGGTCTTCATAATCTATCTTCCCACCAACCAAACCCAATTGTGTAACAACCATATTAAAGGAATTGAGGTGATCTGCATTGAATCCTCCTTCCTCCATCTTTAGAGAATACAAGTTCTTTCACAGGAACAACTTATTTACCAAGGATTTCCCTTGATAAATATCTCTAATTTAATTCTAGACTCGTTGCAGTCTTCTCTTCATGGACATTCAGGAGGACCGAATTAGCCTAGCAGAGTCTTATCTTTGTTCCATTAGATCCCAATCATCTTGGGAGGTTGTTGTTGGTTTTTTTTTGGATATTGCAGCCCATAGATCTCTATCTGTGAGAATATCTCCCATTTTGAGTTTTCACAACTCCAAATTGTTTCCATTAAACTTCATCTCAACTCTACTAGATGTGATTGCTAGCTTTATCCTACAATAAGATTACAAAAGCTTTTCTTGCAAAGCTCCCACTGAAACTAATGCCAATATGAAAAATCCTTCAACCCAAAATAGAAAAAAAGTTGGCAAGACTTTGATACCAATTGAAAGGAAAGCTAGGTGCCGAAACAACTTCCAAACACAAATATAAGCAGGAGGGGGTTGCAAAAAAATTGTTTCAAATATTTTAACTATTACAATTTAGATGCACATTCATTAATTTATTTTCAGATTTAAACATAGAAACCACAACACAAAGATTTTATGTGGGAAAA
The DNA here is from genome assembly GCA_007258455.2 of Sequoia sempervirens. Taxonomy (NCBI): domain Eukaryota; kingdom Viridiplantae; phylum Streptophyta; class Pinopsida; order Cupressales; family Cupressaceae; genus Sequoia; species Sequoia sempervirens. Next base: position 65,546 of record VDFB02109229.1, on the reverse strand, counting down.
CCATTTAAAAAAGAAACCCACACACCAAAGAACATGTCAAGTGTATTATCAGTAACAAGGTGATTAGAATACAATATCAGAGTCTCTACTCTTGCAAGTAGTCATAGAATGCACTTGGCCCTCTTAGGATCAATGGAGATACCTTTCTCAAAAATCACGTGTCCGAATAACTTACCTTCAAAAAATTTGAAGGTCCACATTTCTTCATATTCAGTGATACACTATATCTTTGACACCTTTCAAATACTTTCACTAGATCAGCAGAGTGATCTTATCTTTTGAGAAAACCGTGAGATCATCCATATATATGATGATACACTTTCCAATCAAGTTGTTAAATTCCACATCCATTACACTCTGAAACATTGATCCTACGTTAATTAACCCGAATGACATCCTTCTCTAGGAAAATATTCCCCACTTAGTCATGAAAATCGTCTTCATCCTATCTTCATATTTCACCAACACCTAATTGTATCCTAAATATCCATCCAAAAATCACATCATTTGTGACCCGTTAATAATTTAGAGTACTTCATCAAGTGATGGAAGGGGATAGTTGTCCTTTCTTGAAGCCTGATTTAGGTTCCTAAAGTCCCTGCACAATCTAATCTTTTCATTCTTCTTCTGTACCAAAACTAAATTAGCTACCCGAGTGGAGTGCTAGAATGGGAAGATTATTTTAGCAAACAAAATTTTGCACCTCCTTGAAGATAAGTGGTTTGATCAAGGCGTTTAAAATCCTTTTCTTTTGGTAGAATGACTTGAATTGGGGTTTAAGTGGGATGGTGTGTGTTATAATTGAAGTGTCAAAAGTCTTGAGATCTTCATACCCCCACGCTATTACATCAATATACTCCTTCAATGCTTTAATGGTTTTCTCTCTAAAATCCTTTGGACAAGTCTTTTCTACAAAAAAATTCCTTTGTAGGCCCGAGTCTGCTAGATTTTAATTTTCATATTTTCTCCATCAACATCAATGTGTATTTTATCTCTAGCTCTAGGATCTAAATCAAATATCCTTTCCAAGGCCACCATCCCTTTTGGAATACTATTCATTCTAAGATTTATAATACATTCTTGGTCCCATTCTTCAACATTCATGTCAAACTTGTTAATAATTTTTCCATCAAAAACTCTTGAACTTGCCAAGAAACTCAAAATATGCTAGGCATCATTAAACACTTGAAAATTCCTTACGTTATCCAATATTTTCAAAAAGATGCCAATTCTAGGGAAAACCTATTTAGTTTGGATTGCTTCATGGCTTCCAAGGTACTCGCAACAACATTTAATCCATCTACAATTTGATTTCTTTCCCTAGGGATTAACTTGATATCAAACACATCAAAGTATTCAATTAAGCTCCATACTCTATTTCAATATACTGCCAACCTTTTATCCTAGCAAGTGTATTGGCTCCTTACTTGCTTAACCACCAATTCTGAATTGCCCTATACTTTGAGTCACTGTGCCTTCTTTTGGTGTGCAAATAGAAGCCCTCTAGTTAATGCTTCATATTTTTCCACATTATTAGTGCACCTAAACTGTAGTCTATAGGAGGAATAGTAAGGTTTCCCTTTAGGGAATACCAATTCAACTCAGGCCCTACTTGCTTTGATTGTGATCCATCAAATATTAATGTCCATAGCTACTTTTTACCTTGATTTGTGACTTTGAGATTGTAGAGCTAATTGTGGGTCAAGATTTTTAGTGTTGTTGACAATATTGGTTTTGGCTACGTCAAATTTTTCAGATTGTTCTTTTGAAAGAGGAAGATGGAATAGTACCATTTCTATACAATTTTCTAGGTTTTTTTGAATGTTGATCGAAGGTTCCTGGGTTTGATTTAGTTGTTCTAGAATTTCTGAAACCTTATCCAAGATTGCATAGAGGTTATGTTTATTGGCATCTGATGATGATTATTTGTCTTCCTCTAATATGTGATTGATCAAGAAGAGACTAGCCTTTCAACTTACTTTGTTCAAGACATCTAAACACAGATTACAAGTGACCTTTGAATGATTTTGTTAATGAATCCTACACAAGTTGGGAAGTAGTAATTCTAATAGGTTTTCCCCTTCCCCTAGAAAAAATTATCTTGGGTTAGCCTCTATGTTAACATTTACCAATTTACTGAGGAATTATGTTCATCACTATTTGTATGTTGTGAAGTTTGGTTACCCACAATTGTCATGAGAGTCATGATTTCATCAACTCTATAGACTCTTGGTTAGTTTCTATATACACAACTTCATTAGGGTGGTTGTATTAAGTGATCATATGTTTTAGTCGTGCTTCACTTTCGATCTTGTTTTGGTTTTGGTTTCCTCTCCAAGGGAGCCATAAATGGGAGAAACTAGTCACAAAACACTTATTTAGGCTTTTAGACCAATCCCTACTTAGAAGCATTCCATATATTTTTGGTATTTCTAACACCTAGATGTCAATTTGTTGCTAAATCCTAGGGTCTGATCCTAACTCAATGAAAACATCTTTTAAGTCTCCAATGATGTTCACTTTAGTTTTGTCGAGTTAGATGAATTTCTTCTAGGTTTTAGCTGGCATCATTCCAAAAATCTTAAAAATAGAGTGTGGCATTACATTTCTCAAAGCACTAAAGTCAACTAAGCAATTGTGTAAGTTTTTCCCAAATATCGTGAGGCTAAGCAGGAAAGGGTGAGTATCCATCTTTCCTCGATAAATTACTGCATTCATGTCAGTTGTTGCTATTACTTTAGCCTTGCCTTTGGATTGACCTATTTTGTCTAAGAAACTAATCAAAGCTTCTTTTTGAGTCTGGTAATTTTGCAATACATAAAAGAAAGACATATTGGACCTAGCCTTCTTCAATTCCTTAGCTATGTCATAGTCCATTTCATTATGGAATTGAGGCTTGATAGAAAAAGTGGGATTGTTTCTAACCTGGCCTTCTGTTGATCCCTTAAGTGGTTGAGGGTTATTGTTGGCCTTAGGGTCAGGGGGAGTTAAACCACTATTAGGAGTGAAGGTGGTGAAAGGGCCTTTTTTCTGGTTCCTCAGGAAATTACCTTTTTCAATTTGGAAGGCTTGAGCATCATGAATTTATGTTTTAGGTTCATTATTCTCTTCAAAAGGGAACACAAAGGTGTCTGACATCATGGAAGTATTCACATGACAACATTTTCATTTGAATTAGGTTGGGAAGACTATGAATCGGATTGTGCTATTTTGACCATTTTCTCTATTTGTGGGTAATTTACCTTAGAATGAGAAGAAGTGATGTGTAGCCTACACCAATTGATCATGAAATTCAGGTATGCTAAGTTTGTTGTATGCACCATATGAGATGAGGTATGATTTTCATCTACCTGATTAGTGTTTGAATTCATGACTCCATAGTTATTTGGTTTTGTATCCCATTATCTATTGTAAGGTCTTTGATTGTATCCCCTATTTTGGTTTTGATAATTCCTTTGATTTTAATAATTTTTCCAATTCTGATTTTAATTTTGATTATGTGGGGGATTAATCCTAAATTGATTCAACTCATTTGTGACTTGTGAAAGGGTTTTCTTGGGAGTTTCAATTTTAGATGAAAGACAAGATTTTTTTTCAGTACTTTCATTTTCTCTTGTTTGATTCATTTGTGGCACTTGCAACATATTTTCTTGAGGATTATGTCCTCCATGTTGTTCAAAATATGAGTTCCCTCAAGGCATTATTGCAACATGTGCTCGGGAATATTCTTGTTCATTATTGGACCAAGGCAACATAGGCACTGAGGGAACTTGATTGATAGGTTGGGGCATGTACATTGAATTAATCATTCTAGGCACAATATTCATCAATGTAGTGTTGTTAGTAATGGCTTGGTTTAATGCAGTCATTTGGTTGGGAATTCTTGGATATCCTAATGAAGGAAAAGATCCTCCTCTACCTCCTAGTGAAGGGGTTTTCTGATGTTGTAGCTGAATAGATAAGTGGTAAACTTTAGCTAATGTGTACATTTCCTGGTCAATGTATGTTCTCTTTACAAACAAAACTGTCAATGGATCTAATTCTCTCAAATACGATTGTATTGCTACCTCTTTTTCCACAACATAATAAGCTTGCAATCTTTTGTACGTCCTTTGAAACCTTGTGTTAAACATCAGTAATGGTTCATTAGGCTATTTTATATAGGTGGAAAATTGGCGATATAGAATAGCTTGGTCTACATAGACTCATAATTGATTAATGAAAGAATCCTCTAAATTCATCCAACAGGTAATGGATCTAATTAGAAAGCTCAAATACTAGTTGTAGGCCATATCTCCAAGTAAGGAAACAACCTACATACTACATCTTGATGTTCTATCTCCCGACTCTTACCACTACATCTTTGAATGCTTGTATGAGTTCATCTACACTTCAAGATTCCCCATGAATGTATTTCAGGCAGAATCTTTTTGGGTTCTTGGGAATTTCATGAAAACCACTTGGGATGACTACTAGGGGTGAGTGGTTTTCCATAAAGAAAGCCATTTATGGGGGTGAATTGGGTGGAGAGGATGGTGCTACTATCGGTGAGGTTTCTAGCGATACTATATGTTTTCACGATTTGTTCTAGGCTTGGTAGCAAACCTTAACTCAAAGAATGGTCCTTTGCAAGGGGTAGATCTAAGTACTCATTCAAATCCATCACCCAAAAAGGAACCTATACACTCCACTTTATGTTTTCAAACCCCTCCTAGCGCCAATTCTATTGATGGCCAAATTAACACATGCAACATAGGAAAAAATACTATCTCTTAACTCTCCTGAAAAAGATAATCGATTGTGAAATCAATTACCTTACAAGGTCTTGGGAGATGGGTCACAACTATGTTGTCCTGCAAAGTGGTCTATATGGCTGTAATGTTCAAGGGGCTTCTTGGTAATCTATCACAAACTGACATAACTATAATATTTAACCCTATCTAATAGTGATACAAAAAAATAGCAAAAGATGTATCAAGACATGTAAGAGAGAATATATATTAATTGAATTTAACAAGACTCATTATCCTTCAAAGGAATGTTTCAAAAAACCATAGAATAAATAAAATTGCATTTAACATGGTTATGTCTAATCACAATGATAGATTTAAGAGGCATGTTTCATTCCATTCATTATAATTAGAACCCATTACAAATCAATTTACTTCTTTGAAGTAAACCAAAGATAATAAGATAAATAGAATTCAATGTGAGAGCACATTCCAAAGACAATCGAATTTGACCAATTTTTATTGATTTTATCATGCAACAACTTTACATATCCAACAGAACTTCACTGGTGTACAAATCCAAGTTTCTTCAAATTAACCATTTCTAAAGACTAATGTAGAAATGTAGTAAAATAAAAATTCTAGAAAAAGCCTATTTTATTGGACCATAAGCTTATTCTTCATCCTGGACCCTAAGAATGAGAGAGAATTTACAATATATAGACCAAAAGAATAATAATCCCTCCAAAAGAGAGACATGCACCACATGCAGTGTGTCCATTATGTAGATCCACAAATCAAGGAAGCTCCAAAATTGAACTTCAATTATTTGGGATAAAGCTAATTTTCTAGGGAATGGGTGTCAATTCACTACCATGATCACTAGTTAACTTCAGTTCCAAAACTGTACCCCCTATTTTAGGAGACAAGTCACCAACATAACATTTTCCACATTTGACCAATCAAAAAAATATATTCTCCTTCAAAAATATTCAAAAATTATACTTGTTGGTTGCTTATACTCCTCAAAATTGGCTAACACCTAGGTAACCATTTCCATATCGGGACCATCTACCCATTCCAATATGAATTTAGACTTTTTAAAACTGGTAGAGGTTGCAAATATACATCTCTCTAACTATTGTATGTCATTTTTGACCCACCTAACATCAAATTTGATATTCATTATCTTATCCAAATAGTCTCCTCTTCCCCATTTTCAGAATTAATCTCGTATTCTAATTTGGCTCTCCAAGTATCTTTAATAGCCTAAAGAGTGTCTAACCTGTGAGTGTTGGGAAACAAGAGATTAGGGCTAATGATGGTGACAAAAAATCTTTCAAAACAAGAATAATCCTCATACAACTCCTTATGTAACTTAAGAAAACTTAATCTATGTTTCGCAATGAGTTCCATTCTAAAAGATATAATATTAATACATTTTCTAACAAAATTGATATCTTCGTCTCCCAAAATTTGTATCTTGCTTCAACTCTTCTGCATTGATCTTGTTCAGTTCTCGAAGTTGCTTCATATCTATCCTATACTTTTCATCTTCATCTCTTAGACTATTTGTATACTTTTGCAATTTCCCTTCTAAAGTGCATCAATCTTCTCATATTGTTGATAGTCAGATACCAAAAGTTCTTCCATTTCTCTATTAAATTTTTTAATCCACTTATCAAAAATATAAGATTTCCTCTTCATCTCATTGAGTCCATCCACTTCTTTTGTACTCATTAGTACCGAGGCCTTCAATGAAGTGGGTTGTTCTAATGTCTATAGGGAAGTTAGACCTTTGAGAAATACCTTTATTTGGTCTATTTGAGCCTTCAACTCATCTTTTGTTTGCTTGTCCTTTTTCATCCAAGGCTTCACTAAGTTTACAACCAAATCCAAGGATGAAATTCGGTCTCTCCTTATCTATTTTCCCAAATTAATAGTTGAAAAATGGTAATCAAATGCATGTAGTTCTCTTTCATTCTTATCAACTAGTGGGGTGGCAACTTCTGCAATCATTTCCTCAACAACATTAAGTTTGGTGGTGTGAAGGGTTCTTGGCTTCTTCTTCGATCTAGTCTTCTCCACCATATCTTGCTAACTTAAAGGTTGGACCACCACTTGTTGTCTATTTTCAAGGTTAATTTTAGCCAGTTAGGAGCTCTTGAAGAGGTAGAAACTTGTTGTTCTTCTACCAAATTCTCCTTGAGTTGATTTTTTTCCAATTCATGAGTGTCAGAGACCTGTGAGGAGGAGGCTTTATCCTTCTCAACTTTCCTTTGTATGCTCTCTATGAGCTCTTGTTGTTCCTCCACAGTGAGCACATGCTCTTTATCTTCCTCCTCTTTAGGCTTATGTAATTCTTCCCGGAGCTCATGTGTTTCTTGACCTAGATCATCCTACTTCTCAAATGTTATGTCTTCTTCCAACCTTTGCTCCTCAAAATGTGTACCTTTGGGTGATTCAGGTGTTGTATTCACCTGATCATTCTAATGTTCATCTTTCTCTTCTAGCAGCTCTTCTGTTTCAGGATGAGGGGGAGATGGGACATCTGATATATCCATTATCCCTATTATTGGGGGCTCCTTTGTAGCCTCTTGAGTTGGCTCTATATCCTTAGCAAGCTTTTTTGTTGTTGTATCTTTGGTAGGAATAACTTAGGCGATAGGAATCACTCCAAGTCTTGAGACCACCCCTGCACTTGTAGCTCTATAAGTAACTTTTTCCGACTTAAAGGCTTCTACTACCTTTTCCATTATAGGTTTAATTTTTGTAGTGTCTTGGGTAGATGTCTTATCCTTCCTTCTTTGTCTCTTGTACTCAGCTGGAATGGATGAGGAGGAAGTCTCTGTAGTTGACTACTTCCTTTTCTTTGAAGGGCCCTCTTTCCCTTTAAAGTTCTTTATTCTTAACTCAACCCATTTATTGCTCCTATCCAAATTTTTTTCAAAAATCTCATCAAAAGATGGATATTCCCTTTATGACCAATCAATGGGGTCCAAATTCTTGGTGTCTACTGTGTTGATATCATACATGGGGTCTAATATTTACTCATCATCAAATAAGCCTTTGGGAATATCATTCCTGATGCCAAATTCCCTCATTTGGAAAATGGTTAGTCTATCATAACTTCTCTTTCTTACCTTGAAGTCATCTTGAAGATCTACCCAGAAGTCTTCAATGTCATGCTTATGCTATGGGAACATGGAAGCACTGAGAGCCTTCATTTTTCCCTTAGGATCAAAATTGTCCCTCAGAATATATTGCTTGAGATTAAGGGCTTGAAATTCCTCTATGACTATCTTGCCAGCCGCAATAGATGGGAATGAATAATATCCCAATTGGAAAGGGTATTTCAGCCTTTCCTTATGCTTACCCAAAAAATTCAAGTGCACCTCAATCACTTTCCTTGCGAATTCAATCAAAACCAACCTATCATTGCAATACTTTGGTAGCAAAAACAATTCCTTTTCAAAGCCAAAAATTATGATATTTGTGGACTTAGGGAATTGGATAAACCACTAAACCCATTCCTTTACCAAGGTCATAGCCTCTTTGGTTATCCTAAAGCCCACATCTCTTGTCAACTGATTAATTATCAAGTACAAAAATGCATCATTTACCCTCTTAAAGTGCTTCTCAACCTCTTTTAGCTCTAGTTGGGGATAAAACTACCAAATCTTGCTTTCTCCTAGGGCTTCCCCTATGATTCCCTTAGTAGTTAATCCTGGGAAGTTTCCCACTCTAGCCACTAAAGAGACTCTGTAGGAAGACATGAAGAATTGCTTGGTGTCTTTAACAGTAGTTATTTGGCCTAAATTGTGTTTGAGACAATTTACCCCCAATCCAAGAATGCCTCCCATTTTAGAATGATGATAAATGAAACATCCAAGTTTCATAAGTCTTGGATTCTTCTTTAACCAATGCTCTAAAAAACAAAGTGATAATGTACCCAATTTTTTAGTAGAATTATGACCTTACAAGCTTATGTGGTATCTTGGTCACTGACTTCTTCTTCGTCCTTAGCCATTTCTTATTTAAGTGTCTGAGGTGCCCACTAACATCCTTCTAATATTTTGTAATAGCCTCTACTTCTATAGTCATTTTAAAATTGGAATAGGGAGGCAAATAAAACATTGCTCTAATAAGGGGGGGAGAAAGATCAATAATTTCAGTGCCTCATGGATCATAGCATTTTCTATACACTAGATTGTAGGTTGTTTCCATTGATATGACAAGCTCTAGACATTGGATTGTTATTGCAAATGAGGCTACACGAGCCAACCCAAAACTAGCTATCTTCAAAGCTCTGGGGGAAGCATTTGTGGAGAAGATATCTTCTTTAATGACCTCCATATTAATATGCCCAAGCTCTATGTCTGTGATTTTCAAACTTTTGGATTGGGACTCCTTGAAACTTATACTTCATTGTTAATGGAAATTTATTAGCCTTAGTTCTCTTACTCTTTTATTCTCCTCTTCCTTCTTTGGGTATGCCCTTTACACCTAAATCCTCGCCAGAATCAGACATTTAGATAACCTAAGATGAAGAGAAAACAAGGCATGTAAGAACCCTTTGAAAAATTAATGGGAGAACTTGGCTCAAAGAGAAATTACAATTTTTTCCTATTAGGTTTTGAAACCTCACAAGGATCCTTATATTCTTGCACAATTTGATCCAATGGCAAGAGTCGGGATAAAAAAATAGACTTAGGATCTGTTGATGTGATTTTCGTGATTGCACCAACACAGAATAAAGTTTCCCAATGGATACTCTACCCTCTCTTGAACAAAGTATTCAACATGCTAAGATTGTGAGTGAGTTCATGCTTTCAACTCCAAGGTTCCGATAATGCAATAGAATACCCCTAGTTGGTTTGTTGTGATTTTGTTGGTATCACGAGGGGACTTACACAATTGTTCGGCAGCTAATAGCAGACAACAAATTAAGGGTTTCACATGGTTCGAATGATTTGGCAAGTGAGCACAAGTTTCCTAATTCTAACCAGAAATGAACTAAATTTAAAATGAGTGCAAGGGTAAGAAGGTTCTAATCTACTCTAAGGTGTGGAACATGGCGATCAATTCTTGCAGACTTCAACCGAGCCTTGCTTTGCTTCGCTTCAAACAGCTTCCACAAAACTGGTGCAATCTTCAGAGGAGTAGCGAAAGGTGTTCAGATTATAACTCAACATGCATGTACCATCAAGACGATGCATACAAACACGTGAATCACAATTGAAGTTAAGTTTGAAAAGTAATCTAGTTGACCACGTAGGGCGAACCCACCATCAGCGAGCCCGCTAGTGGTATGGACAAGCAAAGTCTTGCTCAAATCAAGCACCACATTCCATAATTACTAAGTACTTGCATGAAATGAAATCTACCTTACTTTAAGCTACTTCGAGATGCTACATGAATTGGAAGGACAAAGAAGCCTCGACAACTACTCATAACAAAGAAGAAATCACCATCAATGAAAAATTATTTTATTATGAAAGCATTCATGAAAACTTCTTACAAAGTATTCAAAGGGAAGACTTTCCTTCCTTTTCAATCTAAACTATACTATTAAACTATTCTACTTTCTATTCTATCAATTTCTCTCTATTCCTTCTCTGCTATTCTAACTCTACTCCGTACAAATGAGGGGGACTCCCCCTTTATATAGCTGGCCAAGTCCGACAGACAGCTCAGATTACAATCGGCTGGATGGCCCAGATTGTGCCACCTCAGCCCTAAACAAGATTCACCCTAAAAACTGCCACAAAGAGGAGTGGGGAAATAAATGAGCAATTAATGGCCACCATCTTCTAGAAGATTCCCGTTTGTAAATGCGTTCACACTGTTCTTCTTTCTGGACTAGTATGGCAGGCAAGTTCTCGATCTGCAACTTCTTTTTCCTGCTTGACGATGATTTTCCTCCTAGATGTTGTTCTTCAACCTTGAAGTACTTGAGGATCATTTCTAACCTTTGGGCCTTCATCTTTTCAAATCTTGGACTTGATCGCATTTCTCTTTGCAGCCTGAGCTGGGCATATGCTAAGTCTCAACACTTAGCCATTTTCTCCAATTATTCACTTCATCTCCCTGAGTCATCACCGCTTGGTCACGACGTTCCTCCTACAAAACAAGCAAGGAGAAGAGCATCAGAACACTTAATAATATAAACTCACCCTACTTACCTGATTTTCATGTTTTAACTTCCAAGGGTTCATCATTTTTCTCTAGCCAACTTTGCTTTCTTCACGATTTTTCAACACCTGTAGGCTGGGGCATATAACACCTATACATCGTACTTCAGTGCCTTAGACAAATTTTCAACTTCCTCACGGGCGTATTTAAGAGATGCACTTTTAAAATCATCTTTTGGAAGTGCTAGCTTCAACTGCATCTTCTTCACTTTTCCAGCCAAGGCGTTCACTCTCACATTTCATTCAACTCTGGCTTGAGAAAATTGTTTTCATCAGGAACTCGATTAAAAATTATCTAGGCGTCCAACTTCAAATTCATCATCTAAAGCATTTTTCCTTCGAAAACACATTTTATTCATTTTTCCTTAGAAAAGTTTAAATTTTCCTTAGGAAAATTCATTATTTCAAGTGCCGATCAAATTCTTCATCTTAAAAGCCCTGGTGAAGTGCAGAAGACTTTGAAATCCATTTCTCATCGCAGACGTCCGATACCCAGAAGAAAATTTCCTTAAAAAAGTGTCAAATTCATGGGTATACAACGAAGGGGTTCATTTAATTTTGAATTTTGAACCTTAGAAAAATATTTTTTATCAATTCATTCCAATTCTTCATTCCTGTGAGTACTTTGTTGCTCTGACTTGAAAAATTTTAATCACCTACAATGCCAGCATCTTTTGACTTCTTCACGCAAAATTTATTCATGTCTTAGGAAATTTCGTCACTCCAAGTCTTAGGCGTTTTTCCTAGAGGGTGAAATATTGTGCCTTAGAAAAAAATTTAAAATCATTTAGCACATTTTGCACTTTTTCCTTAGAAAATTTCATTCAACTTCAATCATTCTACCAATGGTGAAGAAAAATCTTTCAACTCACTTAGCACAAATTTGCTTTTAGAAAGCCACCACCTCCTTCACCTTGGCGCATATTGTAGGTCATGGAGAACATTTTTAATTTCAACGCCTAGCATATTTATCTCCCCTTGGGCACATTTCACATAGGCAAGAGGATTAAATTTTGTCTTTTCTTGGCTGAAGTGAGGGCGCATTTAGCATGGTGAAGAGGATGAAACACTTTCCAACGCTTTGACCTTTTGACTTGTTTTGTCCTTACATGCCTTCATTTGAGCGCATTTCCTATGTCATGAAGGATGGGTGCATTTTTCTTGTGTAGAGGGAGGAATCTTTTTCAACACCTTGACTTTTGTCTTCACATGCCTTGATTTGGGTGCATTTTACCCCTTGAGAAGGATGGGCACATTTTAAAGGGGGTGGAGGATGAAGCTTTCAACTCCATCTTTGACCTTCCTTCCTTGTTTTGCATGGGCGCATTTAGAGGTTGATGAAGGATAAAGCTTTGACTCTTTGACTTTGCTTGGGAGTGACATGGGCGCATTTCCTATGGGGTGAAGGATAAAACTCTTAGAAAAATTTTCATGCTTGACTTAAGGTGGGCGCATTTGATAGTGGCAGGAGGATAGAGCCTTCACACTTAGAATTTTTTTTATGTCTCTTCATCCTTGAGGGCGCATATCACATAGGTAGGAGGATGAACTTTGACTTAGAATATTTTTTAGCATTTTACTTGTGAGGAGGGCGCATTTGGCCTAGGGAGGAGGATATTTGGTCAAACTTAGAATTTTTTTAACATCCTCATTCTTCTTTGGGTGCATTTGGAGGTAGCAGGAGAATTTAAAACTTCATGCCTTAGAAAATCCATCTAGCTTCTTCCTGTGAGGTGGGCGCATTTCAAGGGTCCTGGAGGATATTTTCAACACTTAGAAACTTTTCACTTTCCAGCTGAGGTGGGCACATTTATGGGGTCAAGGTGGACAAATTTCCAGACTTAGAAACAAATTTCCATCTACTAGCCAGCTGAGGATGAGGGCACATTTGGAGGGTGGTGAAGGATGGACTTCAGACTTAGAATTTTCTTCACACCTCCTTCTGCTAGCTTATCCATGCCCTGCTATATATAGTAAGTCCTTTGATTTTCATATCTCTGAAGCTCGGATTGATTTGAAATTTTAACCACTGGATCTTCATGACCTTGTCAGTTTGTTCACACTGCCATCCTAAGTTGACTTGCTATTTATAGCATGTTTTTGAAGGTGGTTTACTATTTATAGCAACTGCCTGATTTTTATACTTCCACAACTCCGTTTGACTTGAAATTTGAATGATGTGCTCCTCATCGAGTGACCTGCCCGTTGGCACTAGCGCCTGCTGCTGATTTGCTATTTTTAGCCAGTTTATGGAACACCTTACTATAAATAGTAAGTGCTCCGATTGCCTTCAAATTTTATTGGTGGATAGCTTGAAAGATGCTGAACGTAGTGGGATACACCAATTTTCAAAATTTTTGACTTTTTACCCCTCATTTTGGGTCTCGAAGCTGGAAACCCTAATTTGACTTGCATGTATATCAAACGACCTCTATTTGACCTCATTTTTGTTGCACTTCACCCTGTTTGTGGTTCTGATGCACTAGGAGAGAGCTGTTGGATTCAACTTGCTAAAAATAGTAAGTCATTGAATACTGATCATCTCGCTTTGCATGTTACACCACTGCGTAGCTCTTGAAAAACCCATAAAGAATCATCAGACATGCAAAGAAAAATTTGACATGCAAACCCTAAAAATAGCCTCTGAAGGCTGAACACTGAAAGTTGTCGGCTCATTTTGCATGTTATATCGTTGTGTAGGTTTCAGAAAACCTAGAAGGAAAATGCAGACATGCATTGAAGAACTTCACATATAAACCCTAAAATTTGCTTCAGAAGTTGAATTGCTAAAAATAGTAAGTTGTCTGTTTCAGCTCAAAATTTGTAGAGGAGTAGCTAGACATGCCCTGGATGCAACTTGTAACTCTCGAAACTCCAAAATGCTGAAGGAACACCCTGAATTGCACACTTATAAAAATAGTAAGTTGCTAGAATTCGATGAAATTTCAATGGAAACTTGCTGGAAGCAGGCTAACAACAACGTTAGTCTCAGATTTGAACTTATTCACTTCATTTGACCTCAAATTGATCAAAAAATTCAAAACCCTAATTCTCAAACTTAGCCAAAATTTCACATTCAAGCGGGCACATCCTCGGAAAGCGGACAACAAAAAGATACAGAAAGAGAGAGAGAGAGACAAAACCAAAGCCAAAAGACCAGAATGGAGCAAAAAGATAGGGGGTCCCCATCTTAAATGGGGTGATGTGTGAAAAGGTCACAATAGGACCTTTCCTTGACATGTTTGATTGAGAAATAAAACCCTGATAGAACAATGCATTCATTGAGGGGAAATCGAGATTGGGATTGGCTTTTGGATTTGGACTCTTTTCATAAATGTCCAATCAAGGATCATAACTTTGACTGAACATGGCACCTTTAGAGATCAGGGTTCGAAATGAACATTGAACCTTTCCTCTTAATGTGTCTGTTCGAGTTTTGAAAATCCGAACGGTCTTTTCTTTCATCATAGTTTGATTGGGAATTAAAGTCTTAAACAAACATTGGGATATCGACACTAGGTCGAGGGATGCATATAAGTTTTGGCCATTGGTCACTATGGTCCAATCGGGAATAAAAATCCCTAATAGACATGATTGATATAACCTTGGGGATTTGTAAATTTGAAGGACAAAATGCATTAATCACATTTCAAAGATCGAATGACAATGCTTGTCGACAACCAGGATTCAAGACTAACATGGGTCCCAGTCTCAAGAATATCCCATCAAGAATAAAATCCGGTACAAACTTGGCTTGCAAGGATCAGGATTGGAAATAGATCAAGGATTATGACTTTTTGATAATGCATCCCTTCAAAGTTTTAAAACCTGAAAGGATATGAAGGCAACTTGGGTAAAAAAGGTCGAGTGACTCAATGAGGGATCCCTACAAAGAGATTCTATAGGGTAAGGAAATATCGAGGGCATAGTCGAACTAGAGAAAAATTAGGGCATGTCAGGGATGAATGTCCTGACCATAGCTAGGGAAAAAACTAACTTGAAATCCTAAAAGCAACAAACCCTCAAATGAGGGATGACTCGAGAGGGGAAAACTAGGTCCCAAATGGGACCAACAAACCCACACAAAAACACGAAACAAATAAAAAAACCAAAAAACAAACAAAATGAGACAACACAAATAGCAAGCAAACCAAAAACCAAGCCAATAATAAGAAGCAAGAAAACAAGAAGAGACCGACCTGGAAACTCGTGAGAGAGGAAATTCAAAGAAAATAAATGCAAGATGTCCCAAATTCATGCTCAAACACAACTCTAGCTCCAAAAACAATTAACTATGGAATTATCTTGCAATTATGAATGCATTTTGTGGGTTGAAATCTTTAAATGGCATCTGTGTACATACAAAATTGTTCGCCATTAATGCGATAGGTGGTTAGGGATTTGAGGAAAAAATAGACTTTGGAACCAACCTCTAAAATGACCATCATCCAATCGGGTTTTAGATCTTGATAGGTTCCATTAATAAAAATGCACAAATGAAACAAAAACACGTGGGAGCGGGGAAGAGAAACAAACTCGAACCAAACAAGACAATGTTTGAATTTTGTTTCAAGTTTTGAATCCCAAAAAGGGAACAAATTGGTGTCGAACTGTTGAGACGGATCTAGGACTTTTAGGAAAAGGTCCAAAGTTTGTTTCAGAACTTGAAACAAAGCAGGACTAAGATTCCAAAATGGATCCAAACGTTTTAGGAAAAGGTCCAAAGTCTATTTCGGAACTCGAAACTTGACAAGACAAAAGAGAAATTGGTTCAAAAACTTAAAAGGAATTTGGACCATTTTGAAAAAGGTCCAAGGATCCATTTGGAGTTCCAAAACTTGACAGGGCAACCAAAAAGAGAGCCTGGGAGAGCAAAAACTCCCAAGACCAAACAATAAAAGAAGAAAAAGGCAAGAAAAGAGCTTGAGAGAACAAATTAAACTTATAGAACAAGAAAAGGAAAAGAACACAAAGGGAAAGAAAACAAGGAAACAAAGACAACACAAAACAAAAAGGGGGACCCGTTTTAAGCCAAAGGGAAAATGGGAGTGGGTATGTAGGGCATAACAAATACCAAGTGCATGACCATTCTTACAAAAATGGTAATGGGTCAACTGAAGGGAAAATTTTCCCAACTTGGATATTTACATTGTAAAAGGAAATATTGATTGGCCAAATTGAGTTAGTACCCATATATACAAGCAATTGTGATATGTGAAAGATACTAAATAGGTTTATTTAAAACTATAGTATATTATCTCATTAGAAGAAGAGTTTTCTAGCAACTTAAAGGAAGGCCATTTCATCTTGTTTAATTGTTTCTCTCACAATTACAATATAAACTATCATTTACCCACTTCAACAAGTTTAATGATGCATTATGTTTCATTTAATTAGAGTAATGGAAAAAATGTAAGCATAGAGAATTCCACACAAAGTTTAGGATATCATTTGCAAATGCAAACATTGCTTCATCCAATTCCCTAACCCTACATATTTTTTTATATTGAACCTTTGAGCTTAAGCTATATATGCCTCACCATTGTGCAAGTGATTTGATTTTTTTTGGAATATTTTGGATAGTTATTTTGTAGTTCACTAATTTTTCTTATCAAAACACAAAGTAAGAGAAAATCCAAA
Source organism: Sequoia sempervirens (assembly GCA_007258455.2). Classification (NCBI taxonomy): domain Eukaryota; kingdom Viridiplantae; phylum Streptophyta; class Pinopsida; order Cupressales; family Cupressaceae; genus Sequoia; species Sequoia sempervirens. The sequence continues at coordinate 48,982 of VDFB02109229.1, read as the reverse complement.
CAATAATAAGAAATTATATGTGCAAACCAATAGAAGATACACAATCTATAAATCAAGACTCATCAAATTTTAATTTTAAATTCTTTAAACTTAGGTCATCATATGATACAAAGGGAATGATGTAGATAAAAATGGGAAATAAATGGGTACATATCCCCTACTATGAGGATTTTTGGGAAAATTGTGTGGATGAATTTGAATTTAGAGAACATCAAATTTCTAGAAGAAAATGAAGAGTATCTTCAATCCCCTTCACATGAACAAAACTATTTATCCTCAAAACATTTCTCTCACTAATTGATAAAAAAAAGTAAGTATTTCATTGCAGGAAAGGAGTAGAGTTGTTATGCACAAAGAGTGGTACATGACTTGCAAAAGATGTCTACAAGAGGACCCAATTAAAACATGAAGCAATAAGTGAAAGGAAAAGAGCATGAAGTGGTGTTATTTGTTCATTATGGGCAACAAGATAGATATAGTCAAGAGAATTTGGTTATGACCAACAATTGTTACTAATTGACTAATCGACCAAATGGTTGGTTGATGTAATACATGCTACCAATCCCCACCTTATTACATCTTATGCCCAAAAGAATAAAGAAAGAAAGTTGGAAAAGCTTCAAACTTCACAATCACAAGAAATTTGGTAAATAATACCATCACATTGGTCTTGAGTTGAACAAAAATGAAGTTGGATATTCTTTTGTTAAACATACTCATGAATATAGTGGCATTGAACCTCAATATTCTTTTGTTCATTATGAGCAACAAGATAGATATAGTCAAGAGAATTTGGTTATGACCAACAATTGTTACTAATTGACTAATCGACCAAATGGTCGGTTGATGTAATACATGCTACCAATCCCCACCTTATTACATCTTATGCCCAAAAGAACAAAGAAAGAAAGTTGGAAAAGCTTCAAACTTCACAATCACAAGAAATTTGGTAAATAATACCATCACATTGGTCTTGAGTTGAACAAAAATGGAGTTGGATGTTCTTTTGTTAAACATACTCATGAATATAGTGGCATTGAACCTCAAAATGCTTGGTACACTAATCAACAACTAGATTGCGAACAAGATTCAACACCTTGTGATTGTCGCAAAAAAAAAGTGGTAGGACCTATCTCAGGAACACCCATACTTGTCAAAATGTGATGTAACCATATCACCTCAAACAACTCCAACTAGGATGCAATATTCTACCTCTATGGAAAAGAGGGCAAAAATGGTTTTTTTGTTCACCCAAGATGTTGGACCAAATCCCAAAAAGAAAATGAAGCCTAAGGTAGACTTGTCATCTATTGTGCCTACATAGTCCACATTCGTGTATCCAAACAAAGAAAAATCTACTCTTTGAATGTTTTCTAGGCCATATGTCACTATACCTTAGATGTACCTCAAAACATACTTTGTTTCTTTCCAATGAACAACCTTGGGTTCCTACATAAACCTAGAAAGACAACTAACAACATAGCTAATATTGGGCCTATTATAAGTCAAGTAGATGAGACCCCCTATCAATTGATGATAAAGAGTAGTATTCACTTAAGGTGATGGATCATGGCGAGAAAGTTGCAAGTTTTTCTCCACGGGTGTCCACATAGTTTTTGCGATCTCACATTCTAAATTTCTCAAGCAATGTCTTGGCATATTTCATTTGAGAAAAAAAGGATATGATTTTATTAGTGCCATACTTCAATCCCAAGACAATAATGCAAGAGCTTGAAATCTATCATGTCGAACAATTGTTTGAGATCATTCTTTGTTGCATCAATATGTGGAGAACTCCCTCTGATGATCAGATTGTCAACATAAATGTAATCAATATTACAATCTCTCCCTTGCTCTTTAACATAGAGTTTGGGATCATAAGGACTCATGATGAATCCATGACTAAGGAGATGCTCATCGATCTTGATGTACCAAGCTCAAGGAGCTTGTTTAAGACCGTAGAGGTATTTGACAAGTTTGCATACTTTTTGCTAATGGCCAGGTGCAACATATCCCTCAAGTTGAGTCATGTAGACTTCTCCCTTGAGATCTCCATTGAGAAAGGCACCCTTGATGTCCATTTGATGAATTTCCAACCAAACTATGCTACCATTGCCAAGACCATACAAATAGTCTTGATCTTTTTTTTAGGCGTGAAAATTTCATCATAGTCAATACCTTCATTTTGTGCATAACCCTTAGCCACAAGTTGGACCTTGTACTTATCAATGCTACTTTCTACCTTATACTTGATTTTAAAAACCCATTTGCATCCAATAACCTTCCTCCCTAGTGGTGCCTATAGAAAAATATCTGATTAGTTCACACACTTATTAGATTGCCTTCTATATTTTTATTTTACTAAAAATTATAAACTAGAAAATAATCTCTAATAAAAAATATGACATGTAAAAAACACTTGTTTATTGAAATATAATGAAGCGATTAGAAACAAAAACTAGAGTTACATTTTATCACTATTCACATCATAGTCATATTAGAAGCATACTCATAAAGTAAATGGTTTCTTCTTTATTTTTACAATTAAAAAGCAAAATAACTATTTCTTGTAGGCATTGATTACACTAAAAGGATTGTATCTATGTGAACTTAATTTTGATTGACATTTAAGGCTACTCTTTGCGAAACTATATTTGTAGGATGTGAAAATGTCCCAAGATGACCAAGATGACCAAGATGGACTGCTTTGACATTCAAGTTGCTTTCCCTTCTTTGCTACGAGGGCCTAATTGTCTTGGGAGTTTGAAGGCTCACCATGGAAAAGCCTTCTAAAAAGGAAATAGATAAGGAAATATCCAACATTCCTTCTCAAGATGACCCATCATTCAATAGGATCTACTCCTAATGCAAGTCTTGGATCAAATTGGGGTGGCTAGAAATATTGAGAAATAAAAAATATGGGCACATTATTAATGGGGGAGTTCCTTAACAAGTCTAGGCCTATATATTTAGTAATCAACTCTCTCATGGGAGAGATTCTGGATAATATAGAATCCCCTACTACAAGCCTAATTGTTTCTATTGAGGCTCCAAAGTAGCCTTCTCACCATTCTCCATTTCTCTCTCATCATTTCTTGATTACCTCTCTACCTCAAAAGACCATCTCATCACCTACTCCTTTTAATCCAACTCCCACTCCATCTCCACCATATCAATTTCATCTAACTAAAACACAAGATGTAGCTATAAGTGATTGCAAATACAAAGAAGAATATGTTAGAAAGGGGTTGAAAGTATAGTAAAATGGAAAAGGAAAATTGTTCAAGTTGTCTTTTATCCATAATTTTTCAACTTTATGCTTGTAGAAATTATGAACCACAAAAATAATGGATTATGCTACTTACATTCAAATTAAATGACAATATAAAAGAGATGAAAATCATGCAAAGTGAACAACCTTTTATTCTAGAAATCCCCCAATGAGGGGAAAACTAGGTTTGGAAATGGAACTCCACTTTATTGTAACATATTAAGAAATTCTGTTGGGAAACCAAACTAATCATCGTGCCGAGGCCAAAGCAACTTACATCAACATCAAAGCAGTGTTTGCTCGGGGTGTTAGAAACGTGTGGATTGAGGGTGACTCACTCAATATAGTGAGGTGTCTGCAAGGTACTTAGAAGTCAAGTTGGATGATTGAATCACTTATCAATGATTCCATAATTATGATAAGATCATTCGATGAGGTATGTATATCACATACCTATAGGGAAGGGAATTCCTTGGTGATTTCTTTTGCCAATGAAGTTGTTAACCTAATGAGTTTCAAGACATGGTTAAGAGTACTCCTCTCTTCCCAAGAGGGCTAAGTTATTATTACAAAATGACAGCTAGCCATTATTGTTTTGTAGGGGGTGATCAAATTTTAATTATTTCCCTCCTTATTACACATTTTATGGGTATTTTTTTCCCATTATTGAGGCCTTTTGTATATCCAAACACTTTTGTAAATTATGGTTCATGGTGATTGTTCTTGCAAGCGTAAATATGGGTGGGGAATATAGGAGTAGGCTTGAGCCCATTTCCTGCAATAAATGAAAGAATAAGCCAAAGGTTTGGAGGATTATGGAGAACGGGAATTTCATGTCATATATGGAAAGGATTCATGGTTTTGACCATGAAGCCTTTGATCAGTTTGTTCGAAGTTGGCACAATAGGTGTCTGAAGGTGAATGGGGCTAAATTCCACATCAATGAAAACTTCATAGCTTTTATAACGAGCTTGCTAACTGAGGGGCGCAAGTTTCACAAGGAAAGGAAGGGCAATGATGATGCAATGGACCAATTTTTCAAGGAAAATGAGAAGGATGACTTGGTTAAACTTCCATCCTAGGGATACGATAGACTCTCCCTTAAGCGCATTTGGGTAGATGTGGCTAAAGTTGTGATGAGGTATGTCACCCTTGACGACCGTTTCTTTGCAATTTTAGGGTATCACTTTACCCTTCTCAATTATTTTAAGCATAACCTACATGTTTCCTTCCCGTTCTTCCTCCTTACTTCCTTGGAGGTTTCAGTTTATGCCCACCTTAAAAATCACCAAAACTCGGTTCTTCATGGACTCACCTTGCTCATCATGAAGCATGTTAGGGCCAACACCCCAACAAAGGCTATCATAGGTAAAGATAAGGCCAATTTATCTAATTTACCATCTTTTGGGTTGAACACTAAGGGCGCTGGGGATGAGGATTGGAAAGTGGAACAAGGATGTTGTTGAGGTTTCGTCCTCTCTGTTAGATTCTCCCAGTAAGAAGTAGAAGAGGGGGGTACTAAAAAAGAAGGTTCCCACCAAAAAGCTAAAAATCTAGGGGTCAAATTCTGGCAAGTCCGAGTCTGGTGAGGAAGTCGATGTGCAACTGAAAGGCGAGCAACGAAGGTGCTAAGGTGTAGAGGTCAAAATATGATGGTTTTGAGAAGGGAGGGGAGGAGGGTACCCATTCTCAATAGGTGAAGGACCAAGCTGACACTGGTAGAAATGTTTCCTTGGACATGGAGGACTCCCCTTCCCACCAACTCTCTCATTAGGATGTTCTAGCTAGTAAAGGCAATGACAAAGCTATGGAAATGGTGGTTAAGGAACCGAAACCTGAAATGTCTAAATATGTAGACAATGTCCATCCCCTCTTGAAGAATTTTTCCTACCTGGATTAGGATAATACCTCAATGTTGGAGCTTCTGGATATGGCTATAAATGGGGCCACCTACAATTTCAAACTAGCTAAATGGGTGATGAAAGAATTCAATAAGGTGAACATAAAGACTAGGGGTCTGAAGGAGAACTTTGCTAATCAACCCAAAGGTGCAACCTCAAACTTGTTCATTGAGAGATTGGTTGATTTGAAAAGCTCATTTTGGATTTTAAATTAGAATGTGAGTTGCATTTAAGATATGGATGGTAAAATCAAGGAAATTCATGCAAACATCCAAAAGCTTATGTAGATTAGTCATATGTTGATAAAAAACATGGACTCCCTCAAAGTGTTAATGGATAAAATCAACCAACTTAGGGAGGATCAAAATTACTTTGTTGAATTGCATGAGAAGGAAAAGGCTACCAAGGATGAGATTAAGAGCCCTAGTACTAGGACTAGGGGTAGTTTGAGGAAAACATTTGAAGAAGAGAAAATAGAATTACTATCTATGGTTAATATGCATTATAACCAAGAGCTCAAAGTAGCAAAAACCTTGAAAAATCTAAAATAATTCCTTTGCATCTTGTCTAGTTTTCTATCTGTTAGGTTGATGTGTTTGAGCTATTGGTTGGTTGCTGATTTAATTGTTTCATGTTATGTATCAACAACATTTTTTTGTGGTTCGATGTAAAGGGTTTTGAATCCCTTCAAAACCTATTTTTTCCTATTAATCAAAACATATTAAAAAATTGACAAGTTCCAAAAGATGTGGATGCTATCTACCCCTTTTTCCACTTAAATGAGATGGTAAGATTGTGAATTGCAATTTTCCCCTTGCTCTACTATGCATACACAATTGTCAAGAGTAACTTCTAGCTACAATTTGGAATCCTACTCCAATATTTACAACTTCACTCTTCATCAAATTAATGCAAAAAAGAATTTGAAGAGAAAAAAGAATTACTGTCTATGGTTAATATGCACTATAACCAAGAGCTCAAGGTAGCAAACACCTTGATAAATCTAAAATAGTTCCTTTGCATCTTGTTTGGTTTTCTATCTATTAGGTTGTTGTTGGTTGGCTGTTGATTTATTTTTTTCATGTTTCATATTAGCAACATTTTGTTGTGATTCAATGTAAAGGGTTTTGAATCCCTTCAAAACCTATTTTTCCCTATTAATCAAAACACATTAAGAAATTGGCAAGTGCCAAAAGATGTGGATGCTATCTACCCCTTGTTCCACTCAAATGAGATGGTAAGATTGTGAATTGCAATTTTCCCCTTGCTCTACTATGCATACACAATTGCCAAGAGTAACTTCTAGCTACAATTTGGAATCCTACTCCAATATCTACAACTTCACTCTTCCTCAAATTAATGCAAAATGCCATCCATCTTTATATATAATGTTGAAGCATTTCTCTTGGGCCCTATAAGGATCCTCTCAAAGGTGGAAGTTGAAAGGACACCTTGTCATTTTATATTCCAATTTTCATCTATTGAGAGTTAAAACTTTAGGTGCAACTTTTGTCCCTACCTTGTATATTTATGGCTATTTTTGTTGCTAAAGTGTCCTCACCGCCCTCCCCCCGTCTCCCCTCTTAGATTTTACTCTTGGAACTTTTATCAATCACATCTCCCTTAGAGAAACTTTTGGTCCCACAAAAAGTATTTTTGGGACATCAAAAAATGAAAATAAAAAAATCTTGCCATTTGTAAGATCTTTGTGTGTAACAACTTTAACAATTTCTATTGTGCTAAAACTTCAATGGCTACAATCTCTTGTGATGTTCAAGGCATGCTATAATTGTTCCAATAGGTTAGGAACAATATTAAAAAAAATTCCTCCCTACTTGCTATACAACAAGTAGTACAAATTTATATGTTACAATGGAAACATTGCCATGACAACTAATATGTTACAACTTGACCAAATTGTTGTTATATGCTCCTATAAAATGTCCAAAATATTTGTAACTGCTCTAATAGCAAATTGATATGTAATTTGTCAGCTCTATATTTGTAGAACTTAAGAACCACATAAAATAATGGATTGTGGGTACTTACATTCAAATTAAATGATAGTTCAAGAGGGAAGAACATAATGCAAAGTGAACATATTTTTATTTTGAAAAAATTTCAATAAGAGAATAACTAATTCTAGTAGTGACAATTACACTTCTACCATAATATATTAAGAAATCGTCAAGTACAATGAATAACTTAATAGATGTGAATTTACCCTTGCTCAACTATAATAAGATGCTAAGATTATTGATTGTAATTTACCCTTTCCTCCCTAATTGGATACATAATTTACATGTTTGAAATTGTACTTCAATATGTACAACTTTATTCTTCCTCTCATCAATATAAAATGTTCTCACCACCTCTACATATAATGTTGAAACATCCCCTCGGGCCCTAAAAGAATCTTCTTGAAAGTGGATGTGGAAAGTTTTATTTATCATTTCATATCTCAATTTTCACCAGTCAAAACTGCAGAAGCAGATTCCTCCCACACAATCAGATTCAACCCTGAAAATTTATGATTGTTTTTATTGTTGACGTGTTCCTTTTTTCATAGTTTCTGAATCTATTATGAATCAGCTTCCCTAACTTTGAATGCAGTTTCCTCTCTATAACAAAAGCCTATGGCAAGAAAAGCTAAAGGGTAAACTATGTTAAGAAAATATGAGCGGGGAATAGTGTATTCTCAAACAACAATTCTACCTAGTTCACTCAACACAATGGACTTTGCCCACAAACTACTTTGCCTTTTTATTTATAAGAGGCGGTTCACTTACTACAATGTCAGATCATAATAGACAACATAAAAATATCTGATTAGTTAACACGCTTATTAGACTGCCTACAACAAATAACTGTACTCTGTATCTAAGGGAGTCTATAGCCTTCTATATTTTTATTTAACTGCACTCTGTATCTAAGGGAGTCTATAGCCTTAAACTAGAAAACAATCTTTAATAAAAAATATGACTATGTAAAAAACACAACTTGCCTATTGAAATATAATGAAGCGATTAGAAACAAAAACTAGAGTTATAGTCAGATTAGAAGCATACTCATAAAGTAAATGGATTCTTCTATATTTTTATGATTAAAAATGAAATAACTATTTCTTGTAGGCATTGATTACACTAAAAGGATTGTATTTGTGTGAACTTAATTCTGATTGACATTTACGTTTACTCTTTGTGAAACTATATTTGTAGGATGTGAAAATGTCCCAAGATGACCAAGATGGGACTTATAAGTCGCCTTTACTTCTGTGATGCACTTTGCAAGATTCCCTCTCCAGATGTTTATTGTCAGCACAAAGAGACTTCCATTTTGTAGCTCTTCTTCAATATTCTATTCTGAACTCGCCCATAATTTTAGTCGTTGTGTTCACCATCTCCATATTGGAAGGGAAGCGGAACAGATTTGAATGCTCTGTATTTCCCAACATTGTTGAGGTGTTCGTTTTCTAACCTGCTCAAGAGATGAGATAAAATACGCGTTTCATTATTAAATGTTCCAAGTCAAAAGCCGTATCATCTAGCAGAGAAAATTTAAGTAAATAGAAGACGTGATTGCAGACCTGAAGAAATTCCATATCCCACGACGGACAATCTCTAAACAAGCAAAAATAGTAACTGTGACTTTGTAGTGTAAACCTGGTATCTGAAATCTCAGTACAGATTGCATCCAAGCAAACCTCAAGAACACATTTACAATCTGAAGCTTCCAAAGTTAGTCATGCGCTATAACTTGAGTTTGAAAAATCATAACTGCTTTGCTACTAAACCCAAAGCAAATGTCCATATACAAAACTTTCTTCAAGCAATCAAATGAAGCGCAGAATGAAATATCTACCTAATTGAAGAAAATTACAATTAAAAAAATAACAGCCAAAATATGTTATAATTAATGCTTGCAAATTGTAATGTTAGGTTACATGCCTTCCAACTTCAGCCGATCTAAAATAGGATAATAAATAAATTCTCAAGTAAACCCACCAACCGTTAGTTCAATAGCTTAGTAGAAAGCTAACATTTACCGAAACTCATGATTATTTTCTTCATTTTGAGCTGGTGACACTCAGGCTCAAACTTTGCGTCATATTTCTTACATTTGTCAAGATTACAACATCGGCCGCTAAGAGAGTTTCCCTAATTCAACCACATTTTGCCACCCCTAGAAAGTGTTTATGCGAAGGTTGCATCTGACGTGCAGGCAATCCGGCCGACTTGGGGAATTTGCAAAATTCACAGACAACAGGGGTTTAATACACCTTCCTGCCTGCGAGTAATAAAAGCTCATGCTGTCACTAATGTGTACTTATGACAGATTAGAAACTCTGATTTGATAATACGCTTTTAGTTATATCAAAACCTTGGGAGCCCTCAAAGAAGAAAAGGAATTTTTCTATTTATATGAGCACCATTCAACAAAACTTAGGATGTAATTAATAAGTTTTTTCCAGTCCTTCTGAATGCATATCCCTAGGTTGTCGCGTTAGGCTTTGCTAGGTAACAGTTTTCCTCGTTACTAAAATTGCTTAGCAGCGCTTGTGTATGCTTTGTAGATCCTGCATTGCCTTCTTTCTGTTTCTTTTTTAACCTGAATGTTAAATGTTTTGAGCAAAACTAAATAATTTGTAATTAAAATATCATAATGCCTTGGGGGCTAACCAACAAAAACATAGCTGCGCAAAAATGAACCTTACATCAGATCATAATCTCTATGATGTTTCTAGCAAGCGTTAGACAACTAGATTAAAAAGTAACTCTCTTAAACTCGTCTTTGACGAACCTATATGAAAAGGGCCAAATAAAATTATGAAGTTGGCCGTCAAGATAAAATACTATAAGTGAACAAAATATGAATACTCAGGATGATCATCAAAAAACAAAAAAGAATACTCAGGATGCCAAATATTATTTCTAATCTCGAAGAGAATAGATTGCGGCTTTTGAAATCTCATTATTTTTCCTTCCACACTTGATGCAAGGAGATGGGCTTATGGGCTCTCGTTTAGAGGAAAGGTCGACTATTCTTGTTTAGATCGGGAATTTCAAGTCTCTATGTAAAGTGAAGTTTTTATTCAATATTTGTAATTAATACTCATAGTTGCCTATTCTCTATGAAAAGCTCTCTCATTGGTTCCGTATCCATGGTTAAGTTTATAACTATGATATCGGGCTTTAACAGAACCCTGGCCCAGACTGGGTATGAATCTCTGTTTAGATCTAGTTTCAACCAGGTCCTGCCCAGAGCCAGCAGATTTGTCCTGACTCCTGAGTAAATGGGGACAAACCTACAGAACCCAAGGAGAACCTTCCAAGATCAAAAAGGATATTTAAAAATTAAATGAAACAAACAAAAAAAACATTTTTTAAAGAAAATTAAATATGTACTAACCCTAAAAATGACTTTTCACTAAAAACACACGGAAGAAAAGCATAAATACATTTCTACCTCCCTTTCTTCACATCACATTATTCAAGGCTGCAAGTGTTCTGCGTTTAATCATCATGCTCTCACAATTCCTACGCTTCAAGTAGTGTTAAATTGGTGCTAGAAGATCAAAGAGCTTGCATCAAGATATATCTTCGTAAGGTAAGGTTAAATGTCAATGTTTATATAAGTTTTTTTAAAATTTTTCCCGAAACACACAAGAGATTTCAAAAAATAAAGGTTTATTATTATTTTTAATCTCTTGTTATATTTTTCAACAATTAAGGTTACAGTACTTTTTCTTCATTCATTTGTTTATTTCAAAGTCCCCCGACTCGCCCGGAAGCGCCTGGACGCGGCGAGTCCCGCGCCGAGCGGCCCTGGCCGCGTCCTGGGCGCGCGGACGCGGGCGCTGCCGCGTCCAGGGCCGGACGCGCCGGACGCGGCGAGTCCCGACTGTGGGAAGCGGCCACGGCAGCAGCGGCCAAAAAGGCCAAAAAACAATTAAAACACAACATTTTTTTAATCTGTTTTTTAATTTATATTTTCTATTTCGCCCTAAAAGGGCACTCATTTCATTCATTTGGCAAAATAAGAGGAGAAGAGAGTTGTGAAGAAAAATAGGAGGAGAAGAGAGGGCAACCAGCAACTTGTTGAAGACAAATCCAAGGGCATATATCATTTGAGGAGCTTCATACCAGCAAGGAGGTGCATTGAAAGCTCATTACCAGTGATTTGGAGGACTTTCTATTGCATTCCAAGCTAAATCTAAGAGGTAAGTTCGATTTTCATTGATTTTTTTGTGTTTTTTTAACAAATATTTCATTGTAATTTGTAAAATCACTATTCTTTTGAGTTTGCATATTTTTTTTACAAACCCTACTTGCAACTTAAATAATTTTAGAAACCTTATTTTGTGTAGCCACATTCATTTGCAAATCATACTATATTATTATTTTCACAATGTCTCATACCCCAGTCAGAAAAGACCCTGCTTGGAAACATGCTGAAATCTTTCCCGGAATGAAAAAAGGAGACACCAAATGTTTCTATTGCAAAACAATATATCATGGAGGCATAAATCGATTAAAATATCATCTTGCACGCATACCCGCCCATGATGCAGTGGGTTGCCCTGTAGCACCTCCTGAAGTTGTTTGTGAAGTACAGGTGCAATTAGAAACTTTTGAAATGCAAAAAGAATTGAAAAAGAAGTAGAAGCAGGAGTTGTTAAGTGTTGGAGTTGGACAGGGACTTGGTGCTGTTGGAGATGCTTCTTCCATGCCTCTATACCGTCCTAGTGCTAGTGCTTGTGGTAGTGCTTCTGTTTCTGCATCAGCAATGCCTATGCGTACTCTTAGTGCTGGTGGCGCTGCTACTGCTAGTGGTAGTGGCAGTGTTAGCATTGGCCCTAGAGTTCGTAAATCTAGGGTGGACTCATATTTTGTACCACGCACTACCCCTGGTTCCCAACCGTCGCTTGAGAGCATGGGTTGGAACAAGGACGCACATGATGCAGCCAAAAAGGCAATTGCAGACTTTTGGTACTACTGCACCATTCCCTTCCATGTAGCCAGGTAATTTTTTTTCGTTTAATTGTTTTAAAATTTATATTTAAATTTTAGAATCTAGATGTATCTCATTATCTCATTATCGAATTCAAATTTTACAATACTTATGTAACTTATCAATTTATTTATGACATGTTATAGGTCACCTTTCTGGCAAAACATGGTTGATGCGATAACTATATGTGGGGCGGGGTTCAAAGCCCCTAGTGAAGATGAATTAAAGGGCCCACTTTTGACTCAAAAGGTGGCAGATGTGAAAGCACAATTAGAGGAGCAACGCAAGCAGTGGAGCATGATTGGTTGCACCATCATGACTGATGGTTGGACTGATAGGAGAAATAGGACGTTGCTTAATTTCCTAGTTTCCTCCGGAGGTAATTGTACTTCCTTCAATGCATTGGAATTTGAATTTTATTTAGTGAATCACATAATTTAATATGGCTGATTTATGTTTTTTAATTTATTGAATAATTGGTTTTGCTTTTTTTTTCAGGTGACACCGTCTTCATTAAGTCCATTGATGCTTCTGGCCAAATCAAAAATGCCACATACCTGTGTGAGGCTATAGAGGACGTGATAGCTGATGTGGGGGAAGAAAATGTAGTGCAAGTGGTGACAGACAATGCAGCAAATTATGTTGCTGCTGGTAGATTATTGATGGAGAGGCACCCTACTATATTTTGGACTCCATGTGCCGCCCATTGCATTGACCTCATGTTGGAGGATCTTGGGAAGCTCCCATGGATCAAAACATGTGTGGAAGCAGCAAAAAACGTTTGCAAATTTGTATACAACCACACATGGGTGCTTAACCTTATGAGGCAATACACGGGGTTGAGGGAGTTGTCTCGTCCTGGCATCACCAGGTTTGCAACAAATTTTATCACGATGCAATCCTTGATTCGGTCAAGGGCAGCTTTGAGGCGCATGTTTACTAGTGAGGAGTGGTCTTCCTCATCCTTTTCTACAAGCACTGCAGGGATTGCTGTGGCTGATTGCATTTTTGATGAGCAAGGTTTTTGGACACTAATGGACGAGATTGTGAAGGTAAAATTTAATTCTTTATTATATTCTAATTTTTAATCATATCTTACTTTTATTTGTTTATTTTCATTCACACTTATTTGTGCAACATGTTTGCACTTTGCAGTTTATTGAGCCCTTGCTATTTCTCCTACGAGTTGCAGATGGGGAGAAGCCTGCAATGGGCTACATATATGAGGGCATGGATAGGGCCAAAGAGGCCATTAGATCAGTCTATGGTGGAGTTGAGGAGAAGTATCGTCCCATTTGGGATATCATTGATAGGAGATGGCAAAACCAACTTCATAGGCCCATCCATGCAGCCGCATGTTTCCTGAATCCGGCCTTCCAATTCCACCGCAATCTCCGTGCAGATAGAGAAATTCTTAGTGGGCTCTACATGACATTGGAGCGGATGTTGCCTGCTGTTACTACACAGGTGGTGCAGGAGATAGATGCCTTCACAAGGGCACACGGAGACTTCTTTGCACGTCAAATGTGCAATGATAATAGGACAACATTACTACCAGGTAAAAATATATTTAAGGGCATAATTTTCATCTCTTTATATTATAATTTATTATTAAATGTTGAACTTGAACTTGAACTTGAAACTTGAAATGAGATTGATTTTGTTTCTTTTTCTCATCTTAGATAGCTGGTGGAATATGTTTGGTTCTGATACACCGAACCTGCAAAATATTGCCATTCGTATATTGAGTCAGCCATGCAGTTCATCTGGTTGTGAGCGCAATTGGAGTATGTTTGAGCACATACACTCCAAGAAGCACAATAGATTGATAGTGGAGAGGATGAACGACTTGGTATATGTTCATTACAATCTTCGGCTCAGATACAGGAAGCTTTTTGACCATGACAAAACCCCGATCAATCTAGACGAGGTTGATCCACAGTCTGAGTGGACCATTGAGGCTACAGATGCAGTCTTTAGTGACGAGGATCTTGATTGGGTGGACCAGGCAGAGAGAGAGGCCGAGGTTGTAGCCATGGTTGAGGAGGAGGCTAGAGCACGAGGAGGCATAGATGCTGTTGGTGAGCGTGGCATGGAGAGTCAGACACAGGTAGAGACTATGGCTACAGCTGCAACATCATCCAGGCCCTTTAGACGCCTTCGTAGGAAGGATGCTGGCTCCACTATGCCATAGGGCATAGAGTCATAGAACATTTTGATTTGATGTCATATTTCATATTTCATATTTGTATGGAACATTTGATGTCATGGATTTCATATTCCATGAGTTTTGTATACATTTGACTAATTTTATATATCTAAGTATGTTATTTCCTTCAGCAACGCAACTACAATGTGTACCTTATACTTATGTAATCGTTGTATACTTATGCATGTGATCAAATTTGCTTTTATTTGTGTTGTATTCAATAAAGGGTGCTTGAAGCAAGTTTTAAATCCTTAAAAATCTCTAAATTTCTAGAGTTTTTCAACTTTTTTTCATTTTGCCGCGTCTGCGCCGCGTCCGCGTCCGAAGTCGCCGAGTCCCGCGCCGAGTCGCCCTCGCCGAGTCTGAGCCGCGTCCGCGTCTCGTTACTATGGTTTATTTGTTTTGTATTAATAATAGTAAGGACAACAGGTTATACATGACTTTCAGTTCTGAGTTTTAGTAGCTGTAACAGCAAATACAAAATATTTGTTTATTTTAAAATGTGCAGATATAGTTATAGTCTAGAATGGCTGCTTCTTCGTCATGTGTTTGTTATAGCTTTGTAGGTTAAAAGTTTTCTAAGTTTTTCAAATTTGACAAGTTTTCATCGAATTGGCAACACAACAATGATTGAGCGGCTTGTTTAAGGTCATCTTTTCCACTGTCACAAGTGCCAAAACAAGTATAGGAACACCTCAATTTAGGTCAAATCCCACTTGTGTGTGACTGCTAGCCAAGAAATCAGGTTTTGTAGTGGGCCAACAAAAAATGGGTTGTCAAAGGGACAAACTCTTGCTCATATTAAAAAGCAAGAGGAGACCACGTGCAACCAAGAAATCCAAAATCAGATTTGCATTCTTTGGAGAAGAACATATTCCATGAGCCACCTACGAGGCCATCCTTGAGTACTCCAATAGCAACTCCTTGTCACATCCCCATGTCAGGCCCCTTCAGACTAGACATTACATGAATAAAATATTAATAAAATTAAAATAATGAAAATAAATTAATCAACAAGACAAGGAGAGGACAAGTTGAATGACCTCTTGCAATTCGCATTAACCAGGGATGGCGTCAGGAAGGAGCACTGTAATGCCATTATGAGGAATGGTGTCTCCCTCTCAGCATTTGTAAAGTGTGCAGGAAGGGATAAGGGAGGAAACAATATGTGATCTTGTGGAATACTGTGAAGGAGAGCTGGCAAATAGGCTATGGACATCCAGCAAAGAAGGAGATTTTTGTTAGTCCGGGGCGGGGTTTGAATGTGAGTGTAGAGTAGGATAGGGGAGCCTTTATCATGTAAAGGGAAAGAGGAGAATGATGCACAGGAAGGAGACGGAAGGACACATAGGTGAGCAGAGAAAAGAGGAAGTCGTTGCAACTGCCTAGGGGATATGTATGCAAAAAATATGGGAGCATGGAGAAAGCGCAAAGGTTGGATGAAATCCATCAACAAAAAATTGTTCTCATGGAATACCATGATTGCAGGATATGCACAAAATCGCTTGGGTGAAAAGGTTTAAAATCTTTCAAGCAAATACAATTGGCAGCTGTAAAGTTAGATGCTACCACCTTTGTTGCCATCCTCCCTGCCTATGCTGAAATGAGAGTTTTTGAACAGGTTGTGGATGCCATAGACCAGAAAAGATAGAGGAAAATCAGTAGCTCATTTGGGGCTGATTTCTTGTGAGGAAAGAAGCAATGGTAGCTGGTTTGGCCTGGAGTGACCTTTCACCCATGGCCTTGCTCAACTTAGATCACAAGATCTCAGCCTGTTCAAAGCTGACGGCCTGTTTGAAGGAATTAGAGAGAACCACCATGTGCTTGCATTTCCTCCATTGACACTACGTCTCTAGGGGATGCACATTATGTTCGAGTAGACTAATTAGTAATTAGGTTTGGAGGTACTGTTGTTGGCACTGTCATAGTGAATAGGAATGTGCCTAAGCTATATCATTTTTGGAGCTGAATGCAGATTTTAGTGCCTACATCCAAAATATCTTCAACATCATTACTGCAGTTAATAACCCAATCAATGAGTGGCTTATCTTCTTAACTTAAAAATCTTGAAAGCCATACCATAAGAGTTTCTATTCTTTAAATAGAAGCTCCTTGTGGAAGATGGAACAACAATAGGGTTCTGTATCAGCTGTTAAAAGTCACTGGTAAGATTTTATTGCTTGGTTCTTTTGGTAAGACATAGTTTTCATTTGCCTTCTATCTAAAAGATAATGCTTTGAAGGAAAATAAAATACTTAAGTTATCTGTCTGCAAGCTAAATATTTGGGTGTGGTAGGCTTGTTTAGGTGAATGAAGAATAAGGAAAAACTCTAATGGGAGCAGTGAATTAGTTTAATTATATCGATGAGCTTGATTTTGTGAGGCCTTGGGTTTGTGAAAACCGTTTTAGTTATTTGTGAATCTATGGTAAGCTTGTTTATAGGTTTTCAAAAGAAGTTCTTTTTTTTTTTTTAAGAGGGGTAAAAATTTATTGAAACAAGAAGAAGTACAAGGCAAGGGCATCACATAGCCTTATCAAGCTCCACCAAATGATCCAACTGATGAAACAAATCCGGGGGTAAAGAGCAAGTTCTTGTATTGATTTGGGAAGCATTGAATAAGTTTCAAGTTCAACTCATGTTTATAGTTAACCATTTACTTGTGTGCATCCAATTGTAATTGCTCCTATGTGTTCATAACACTACATTTTTACTCCTTAATCTTAATGATGAATCTTGTCCTAGACGTCCTAGATATAGCCATATATTATGGCTAGGGGATTGTCTCCTTGAAATCTATATTTCTAGTAAGGAGGAAGGAACCCTATATCCTAGAACAAGCCAATATATTTAATAAGAAGGCATGGTATACTCAGATCCAATACTTTTATGAATGTATGCTTTAGAACCATAGATACTTAATCTTATAGAAGCATATTGTGGTGCAACCTCACTTGGACCCATGTTGTGGCTATTGCATACTTGATGCATGGTGACAATAGCTGACTGCTATTTTATAGTGGCGTCCACCCTTTGTTGGTGTCCTACTCTTAGATTAGTTAGGATTGCTTAGAAACTTTGTACCTAGGTATGTTTAGATCTCCATGATTGGAGAGATATGTCTTGGATAGTAGTATTATTAACAAATCCAAGCTAATTCTTATTCTCTAGTGTAAGACAATCTTAATGTGTATAGAACCTTGGTGGGTTTGCAATGAGGAATTAATATTAGTTTGCTAAGGTTCAATTAAATCCCCTCGGGTGGAAAATCGTATTACCCTTATTTAATAATTAGACAAGGGGTTTTCTATGTAGGAATTCCGGGTGTATGTTCCTTGAGAGAGACTTGTGAGAACTACTTGCAACTTCAATCTTGTTTGGAAATGGTTATGTAGGCAATCCTTGGGAAAAGGATGCCCTTGTGACACAAGTTTGTAAGGGAGGGTTTAGGGGATAACTCTAGAGTTTGGGATTGTTCCTAAACTTGACTTATCTTACTCCTTAGTATGCTTCACCTTGAAACTGAGAATTGCATCTGATGGTTGTGAACTCACCTACATATTAATATGTACTCTCTATATAGGTATGAGACAATGAAAGACACCTTATTGTCATCAAGCCTATCTACTCTAAGGCAGGTTGTTTGGCTTTCCAAGATCTACTCCAACCTTAGATGAACTTGTAGAGTCATTGTCGTGGTTGTCTTGAGACGAATAAGGGAGAATGCCTCTAAGCTAAAACAATCAATGTTTGGGCATTAAGCCCCATGGCTTGGTGTCTCAAGTCCATGATATGTATGTTGGTGTAACAACTAGCACCTCTGGAGTAAGAGTTGGTATGGACAGCTATGCACACTACGCAATGAGTGCTCTTCAAATTAGGAGGGGAAGCTCCCTCGTTGTGCTTGACAAAAGTGCTTTGAAAAGGAAAGTAAACTAAAACTATATCCTGTCTTTTTGTCTCAGCTGTAAGAGCTACAAGGCTTTCTCGAAAACTATATACGTTGCAGCTAAGTATTTTCTGGTTTCGCAGATTACTAACTACAACTAGGCTAATTACTTAAAATCTATCCAGTTTCCTCAGGAAAATAGAGCATGAGGAAATGGAGCAAGGATGACTATCTAACGATAAACAAGTATAGATTCTCAACTTGAAGGCAAGGTGGCACATCTATCAGCTCAATCTAAACAAGTTTATTTGGAAACAACAATATACGATAAACTAAGTACAGATTCTCAACTTGAAGGCAAGGTGGCACAACTATCAGCTCAATCTGAATAAGTTTATTATTCACACACATCGCACGATAACCAAGTATAGATTCTCAACTTGAAGGCAAGGTGGCACATCTATTAGCTCAATAAGGACAAGTTTATTGAACACAAAACATATTTGATATAACTAAGGAAATAATTCAGCATTATAATTGCATGAAACCCAAGTGGTGTAACAATTCATCATAATAACAAAAACGCATGAATAGATACAGAACGAGCAATATTGAAGGCAAGGTAGGCACAAAATATATTTCTCTCTCGTGCAAAAGTTATGTACAAATGAGCAAAAACTCTTATTTATAGACATCAAAAGGTGTAGGGAACCCTAAAATCACCTTGAGTCAACTATAGTCTTGCAATGCATGCAAGATTTATTGCTAAACCATAATAAAGGAAACTATACAGTTAACTGGAAAATTACCATCAGTTAACCGAAACATCTAATCTAAAAATGGACAACTGTGCAAGCATGCACGTCCTTATTGAAAGCATGTTAACTAGTACACTACCATCAGTTAACGTAAACCCTAAATATGACTCCAAGTGAATTAAGCTGATCTCAGAATAGATATGCATGAGATAAGACAGCGAGTTAACTTGAGAAGGTAATGCCAAGTTTAACTCCTATGTATAATGTCTATTCCGAGAGGTGGGAACTGAAGTCTACTGATCATGATCTTGAGCAACCAATCCCTCAACGAGATTGTTGACTACATCACTATCTGGAGCTTTGATACTCTGTCGAAGAATGCTATGCCTGCGCAGCATGTCCTCACCAGCTGTGATCTGGGACTGAAGTTCACCCCTACTCCTTGTTGCTTCATCGAACAACGCTGACATGACTGTAAGCTGATTAATCTTACAGCCAATGGTCTCCCCATTGAAAATAGTATGAGTGAGTGCAATGAGCTTAAGCTCAACATACTCACCACCCTCAATTTGATATCGACACGGTAAGCGAGATACTAAGGTCCTCACAAACCGAAGTGCACTAGTAACGTGCTCTCTACTATCAGCCAACTCTGACGCCATAGTCTCCTCTATCTTTGCCTTGAAAACCAACTGTGTTATCCAAGAGTAGATAGCTTCTCTATCTTCTGCATCTGTGACTGATTCATATGCCATATTCAGGTGAGCAATCATAATCTCATCCCGGGGTCTGTTAATTGCCATGTCTCGCTCCTCATCCTGGAGATGTAGATGGAGCTCTCGTGCATTGTACGGCAACTAATATAACTCTGTAAGCATAAAATGGCCTCTAGCAATGAACTCCTCCCACTCATCCAAACACTTGCCATATGCAACTAAATGATTAAGTTGACCTTGTTCTGCTGGAGGCTCAAGCATCGTCGGGAGTGTGGCAATGACATCTGACTTGTGTACAAGGCTAGAAATGTACTGATGAAGCTATCTGATTTTAGCCTTGAGGGCTGCCTTATCCTCTCCGTCTTTTAGCATTCTATCTCTGGCACTGTCTATAGCAACCTATAAGAGATCAACTTGAGTCTGGCATATGCTATGACCAAGGTTGACTGTGATAACCTCAAAGTCTTGAGATTCCAACTCGTCCAAGCTCTTCCCCTGTGGAGGTATAGCAGTCTCGACGACGATCTCGATATCGGTATTCCTCTCCACGTGGACCATGTTCTTGATCCTCTTGTCTGGCACATCCTGGTAAACCTGATCAAAATCTGAATGATTAAGGACATAGGATGGCTGCCTCCTCTTCCTTCCCAGTTGGGTCTAAATCCAAGACTGATCACGGCTAATGCTACTGGAAGGGTTTGTACTAGCAACAGGAGGCTGTGACGAGAGTGAATATGTAGAAGAACCACTGCGAGATGGGGAGATTAAATCCAATTCAATGCGTATTGGTGCTAGCGACTGCTCCGGAACTGGTGTAGGAACTTGAGGCTGAACCTCAGGCACTGGTGGACTCTGAACTGGCCTCTGAATTGGCTCTGTGATAGGCTGTCTGTCAGGCTCTTTACGTGTATCAGTGGCAAGCGCCTTGCCTTTTGAATTGTTTGGCGCTTGACCTTTCTTAGGAGGGTTACTCCTTTTCTTCTGTTTAGGTTTTGACGAGGAAGGTAGTGAAAGTTCACCACTGGTGGCTCTGCTCTATGCGCACTTACCCTCCTGATTTTCTTGCTATTGAGGTAAAGTATACTGTTTTGAATAACTCTACTTGACCTCTCCTTTACTGTTGCGTACTCCTTGGCATACCAATCAACTGTTGGCAGCGGCTGTGTGTCAACCTGCTCTCTGAAAAACTGAGGAAGAACTTCTCCCTCATCATCTGATAAACCTCCCACATCTTCTGATAAGAAAATAGAAATCTGTGAGAGAGAGAAGTGGCCATAGCTACGTCTGCGAACCTCAAAGTCATCCGCGCAGTTTGCCCAATAGTCCTCCATAGAAGGCTCATGATATGCGCGTCCAGCAAAGCGCGTTGTGTAATGACCCCAAAGATCATAGGCACGAGCCTCAACAAGATACTTGAGATGATATTTCTCGAGCTCCTGTCCTGCAACTTTGGCATCAACTGCCGTCTTGCACCAATACATTCCAAACTGAAAAGGAAAATTGGCAGCTGGTCTATGCTTGTGGCGTAAGAGACGATGAACATCATGCAACTGCCTCAGGAACTCCATAAAGACTATCTTATCCGAAGGATAACGTGGAAGCATAGCTGGATTTCCTATAAATCCATATACTCGGATGTAGGTGTATGTCGGGAACTGAATAAACCAATCCGCCCAACCATCGATCGCTGCTCTAGCAACTACCGAGATACGAATGTGCAACTCCCGGTCCAAATTTCTCACTGTATAAGTCAAGAAAGCCTCGTGAACACGCTTGAAATGACGTTTAGCCTTAGTGAACTCAAGCTGATCATAATAGTGATAGACTTTTTGAAAACTGAGAATGCCCACGGTGTTTAGTCCTCAGAACTAACCCTGATAAGCAATCAAGTACACGAGATAAGAACACATGTGAAACTCATGAGCAACTATGAAACCGGTGATCTGCTTGTGGATAACATCGCTGATGAAGGATGCCCAGTCATAATGCTCCTGCCTAGATATGACGCGACCAATGATGTAATACATCCAAGGCTGGAAAACAGTTGCATGTGATTGACCTGAGACATGATTCAAGAGTGTAATTAGAATTGAGTACTCATCCTTGTACTCACCACGACCCACATTGTTTGGCAATCTATTCTTCGCTTGCTTTAACCATCTTTCTGCCATTTTATTCTGGCACTTGTCCACATTAGCATTGAATGCATGCTTGCACTGCTCCATAGAAATAACTAGACTGTTCGGGTGCTGAGGTGTACCAAAACTTCTTTCAACGTCCAAAGGCTTGAGATTGCAAATAACTCGTCCATCAACTGACACTATCTCACGAGTAGCAGAGTTGTAATGCTTAATACAAGATATTACAAACTCAACACAATGAACGGAGATAGGAATGGAAGCGGCCTCCAATAACCCGGACTGCTGAATGTTTTGAATAATCGAATCTTTGATCTTAACTGGATCTAGGACTGCTTCTGGCAACACCTTATGAAGATTTGTCTCAACTGTCCCGATGAAGTCATGAGTAAGGACTGATTTGGTCCTGTATTCGAGCTGAGTGTATTGCATTCTGAAAAACTTGCATGTTGACTGTGAACTCGACTATGTTCTGACAAGATTTCTGGAAAGCTAAAAATCGCCTGCTGAGGCTAAAAATAGCCTTTTGAAGAGTTATTTTAGGCGAAAAATTTGAGATATGGGTTTTGTCCAGAAAAAGATTCTAAGACAACCCAGAATGTCAGAAATGCGAAAATCTATCTTCTACTCGACCATGCAAAGAGATTTCAGTTGGGAAAATTAGAAACTTGAGAATGAATGCTCTGGAGTTAAAAATTCCTGAAAAATCAAACGCACGAATTTAATTCGAGGAAGCTATATAGAAATGATCCAGATGTTCAGACTTGCCAAATTCTGTCAACTTCACGAACATGCGAATTGTATTTTGAGAGAAATTTAAGAATCAAAGAGGAGAAAGACTTTTTTTCTATGTTCTTTCTTCTGTGATAATCGCCCCTGTTCTTCAAACTTGTTGATAATTGTGAACTTGAACCTGCAAAAAGAATTTGTTTGATGAAATTGCCCTTGGAAATTGATGATGAATTCGCCCAACCTGCAAAAACTCGCCTTTGCTCTAAAGAAATACAAATTTCTTAAGCTGTGTGAATGATTAATGATGGCGCCATGCTTAAATAAAGAGAATTCGCACCATATTGTTTACTGCAAGATTTAAAACCTAGACTAAAATAGAAGGCTTCTGATTGGACCCCCTCCAGTTAAATTGACACTGTCTTGAAGTTCGAAACTTAAATAATAATAAAATATTCATTATGCAATAGCACAAAGAGGCGCCAATTTTAGAAAATCGCCATTTAATGCTTAAATATGCAAAAATAAATATTAAATATTATTTAAAATCAGTTGACAAACCAAGTAAAGCACTTGGATTCACTGGCGAACTTCACTGATTTCAAAAAAGTCCTCATTTGACCTCATAGGCGTCCATTTGCTCAAGATATCACGTTTTTTGTTAACTTCCTACTTTGTAGCTGACTACAAGTTACAACTGGCCATCTTCGACATTGATTCCTGGGTGACCAGATGATGCTGAGACTGAGCAAGTGTATTCATTGCAAAGCCTGCAAAGCAAGGAAGAAATGTCTGCTGGGAATCATCACTGCAAAATCCATCATTTTCAGGTACCAAAGTTAACCATTTCTCCAAACTGCCATCTGACGCTTCAAACGGCTGCTGACAATGAACGGTGAACCCTGCTGACTGGCTAACAAGCTCACTGCATGACTAGAGGTATTCCGCATCCAACGAATATACGCACGACATCTGAAAAGTGCATTAAGGACCCCTAAAGTAAAAGCGCCCCTGGCTTGAAAAGGCACGAACACCATTTTGATGAAAGTGCAACTCTCAACCAGATGCCCTACTTTGTCCTCTGATATCTGGAGCTGGGATGGCCTGATTCAAGCACCGTTTCTCTCGACGCGTAGCCAGAAGGACATATGAGAGATGTCTCTAGAGGTGACGAAGCAAGAAAACAGCTTCTAAGACCTCAAATAGAAAGGCGCCTTTCCCAAGATGGAATAGACAACCAAACTTGGCCATTTTCTGAGCTGTCTTCGTTTTACAGTATTTCCTCAAAGACCTTGCACGTACGAGCGTTTGCCAAATCTCGAAGGCTAACGGATGGGCTCGTTGAATAGATGAAGCAATTGCGCTCAAGTCTCGTGAAGAATTCGAAAGCGAACAACTCCATCTGACAGGCCTGAAGGCTAGGCGCCCCTGGCCTACAAAAATACAATGATATTTATATGTTTCTTTGCCCGCTAAATTACGTGCCTGGTAGAATCTCTGCCACGATCTTTCAAAATGTTGGATTAACAGGAAAGTTGGTGCATCGCAAAGCCAGACTAGAGTAGCACAGATGTCAGGAAGACCTCGTCTGCAAACTCAACCATCTCAAGGGTCAATTTGAAGGGCACCCCTGAGCTACAGGGGCGCATTTCACCATGAATGCTTCCTGTGATATTAACTCTCTTCATAATCTCATCTTCTGACGCCAACTGCCGGAGCTCTGGGACTCAGATGATTGCATTCGATAGCTCGTCGAACAGGAAAACTAGTCGTGAAAAGATCAAATGCATCAACCATGAGGAATACCAAGATCTAAACCTCCATTAAGAAGTGCGCCCTTGAGCTACAGGGGCGCAAAAGTTGAAAGAAACAGGCTTCTGCAAACTGCAACCTCTGGAATCTTCAACTTTTGATGTCTGTAACCGGAGTTACCCGTCTCGGATAGCCTCGCAGGATATCTCATCGGATAGGCAGGCTAATTTTGAAGAGATTGACTGTATTCATGAGCATTTATCACAAAATTTAGGCCTTGAAAAAGAAGGGCGCCCCTGGGCTACAGGGGTGCAATTTTGCTTTTCCTTGAGAAATCTTCAAAAATTGACCACTGAAATCATCATTATAGCCACTGAAATGACCATTTAAAAGTATAAGTATTGTCGTGAAATACTCCTCCACCGTGAAATGCTTCACTTTGAGTCTCTGATTTAGGTTATGATCAATGGATACTGCCTTTGACTGACAAAACACTGACAAAACTCCATGCTTGATATTGCCCAAAAACTGTATTTGACATCATTTTAGCAAGGTTTAGACTATTTTATGCAAAATGTGTAATGTCCCCTTCTAGTTGACATTGACATATCAGCAGGATTAGCCTATTAATGGCTCTCGTAGGCTAGTGAGGCATGGCGAGAGAGTCATCTGGCAGTCATTTGGTGATTACTTGGCTCAGTATTTGATTGGAGTAAGGTTTTCCATCATATATCACTATTATTTCTATTTATGGAAACCTTATTTTATAATTTGATGTTGAGATGCACTTTATTAATAATATTATATTTTTATATTTTATAAAGAGCAAATAATTTAAAAATATATTGGAATCTACTAGAAGTCAAAAAATAATATTATTTTGTTGAGGCCGAGCTCTAGAGGAAATGCATAAATAGACATTGAGGTCTCACTCTTGAGCAGGCAGATTTGATGTTGATGATTGGTGATTTCTTCTTGAGCATTTGTGGAGCCAAGTGGTTTGCAGATAATCAATTGATCTTTGGGAACGAAAACTCCCATTGATTGCATAACTGAGGGAGTGAAATATCTCTTGAAGGGTTGCAGATTGGAGGTGATATTTCAGTCACTTCATTGAGCAAAATTAGTGGCCAAGGGCCAATTTTGAAGACTACAATTATAGGAGATGATTTGCATTGAAGGGTAGTATTTGTGGCATCAATTATTTGAAGGGAAATGACAGATTTCAATTGGGAAATTTCTGATGCTAAGCCTGAAGCAAAACAGGGACGCCATTGGAGACCTCTTTTTATTCATTAGAGCTCATATATGCATCGATTCTTCTTGGAGATTGGGGCGCTTCTTTCCTTGGTCATTGCTGATGGTGTTTGTAGTTAGTGGAGGCTTGTAAACATTGGGAATTATTTTATTTTAAAGAACAGACCAGAACAGGGGCGATTTTGAAGAAGGGCTCAATTTGCTTACAAGGAGGCACCTTTTGCTAATCTATTGATTGCTCCATCATCTCCAGCCATAGGCAACTTCATTCCAACCAGGTTTCCTTTGTTTATCATTCAATTTAGCCTTGTATTTAGGAGTTATAAGCTACAGCTGTAGGTGTGCATTCATATCAGCAACTGTCATATTTTATGTCAATGTACTTTGCCAAGAGTCTTGGCTATTTGATATCAGCATTGTATTAGGAGAGGAGTAATAAGTAGTTGATCAAATAATAGTTGTGATTGTGCAATCAAAAAGCTTTGTAATCAGATTAAGAGTTTGCATGCCAAGTGTTTGTAAAAGTGTCTTTGGCTGTAGATGCATTTTATTTTCTTAGTACTTCATTTGAATGCATTTAAAATTGAAATAGAGCATGGTATTTCATTTAGAAGCTTGCATAGTAATTGTAGAAGTTTATTTAGCCTTCAAAATCATTTGGCATTCGTTCTTGCATCAAACAACAAACTGAAAAACAACATATCAGCCTCTTCATATATTGCATACAAAGTGTTTGAATAAATTGCAAAGCAGAAATTGAAGTGTTTTAAAGTCAGATTTGAGCAAGGCTCATTACAAAATGCCTTGATGAAGCAAAAAATTTGGTTTGGGTACAACAATGTACATAAGGTTAGTTAGACCCTATGCATTAGGGAGGTGTAATATCCCCTTTTTGAAATAGGATTTGACAATAAATAATAATAAAATTAAAATATAAAAAAAAAGTTAAATAAAATATAATATAATTAAAATTTAATTAAGTTTAATGAATAGTCAGAAGGCATGAAATAAAGAGTTGTGACTCCCTCAAACATGAGCTATAAAAGGGAGAAGAGTTTATTTGAAAAAAAAGAGGAGGGAGCATATGAATCAAGGAGGGATTAATGGAAGAAGACAGGAATGGGAAGAAAATAAGGAAGTGACTCTTTCAAAGGGTGGTAATTGTGAAAGGTTGTGACTCTTGCAAAGGGAAGACATGATGAATAGGTTTGACTTCTCCCTTACATTGGAAGATATAAAGGGGAGAAGGTTTCATTTGAAGAGGACATGCAAGAGAGATCAATTTGGAAAAATAATTTATTATTCTCAGAAAGGCAGCAATGAAGGGTGGTAACTCAATTCTTATGAAAAGTGGTGACTCGTTCACCAATAAAGTATAAAGGAGAAATCATTCCAAGCATTCAAGGATCACTTATCAATCATCACTCACCAATGCATCAAATCAACACTCATGAATCCATCAAATCTATCACCAATTATCAAATCAAGCAAACAATCAATCAGCAAATCATCATCATAAATTATCAATTCATTCAATCAATCAAACATACAAACATTCATCATTCAAACATCAACTATTCAAGCATCAACCATTCTAGCCTCGAATCTTTCAAATATCAATCATTAAGGAAACAATCATTCAAATATCAATCACTAATACATTAGTCATCCAAGACATCAATAAGCAATTGAAAGAATTCAAATCAAATTGAAGAATAATTTTAGAATATAAATTAAGAGCAGCCATATATATATATAAACTTTTGATAGGAAGATGCAGCAGTACTGGTTCCCTCATCAAGTACGCCAACCCCAAGATGGATGTGCCATGACCTGGGGCCAAGGGGCCGAATAACTTGAAGGCTCATTCCGTGCCCTTGGGCATGATTGAGGAGGACGGGCTCTTGGCATCCTATAATGCTTTCCCACTAAATGCTTAATATAGTTGGCTGTTGGAAATTAGCTACGAAATGGATCCAAATGTATTTAGGCTATGGTGTTTTCAATAGGGATTATCTATGATCCCTCATACCTTGCCATGGTTACTTGGTCACTGTCATCCCTAATAAGCACTAGTATATCAAGTACACCAATTATATTCTAAAATTAAGAACAACGTACTTGATGAGGGAACCAGTACTGCTGCATCTTCTTATCAAAAAATTCACGTTGATTCCAACATGGTTGCAATAACTTAATTTCTACAATATATATATAAATGTTCTTAATTTATATTCTAAAATTATTCTTCAATTTGATTTTGATTTCTTTCAATTGCTTACTGATGTCTTGGATGATTAATGTATTAGTGATTGTTATTTAAATAATTGTTGTTTTAATGATTGATATTTGAATGATTCGAGGCTAGAATGGTTGATGCTTGAATAGTTGATGTTTGTATGTTTGATTGATTGAATGAATTGATAATTTATGATTATGATTTGCTGATTGATTGTTTGCTTGATTTGATAATTGATGATTGATTTGATGGATTCATGAGTGATGATTTGATCATTGGTGAGTGATGATTGATAAGTGATCCTCATAGTTGTCGGGAGACGCGTCTCCCCCCCTCCGAGATGCGTCTCGGAGACGGAGACGCGTCTCCGAAACCGCACTAGTACCCAGAGACGTGATTTCGAGTTCGGAAACTTTTCTGAAGTCTCCAGCCGTCTCCCATGTCTTCGTATCCAAAAAATCGCGTCTCCCGCGAAGTCTCCCGCAAGTCCCACACGTTTTAAAGGTAAAACTATGTTAAAAATACATCAAACACAGATTTTAAAGTTTTGGCTGTCATTTAGGATGCCACTGAGGAGCTTGTAGAGGCCGACGACAGAGAGGAATCGAAGTCTAATGAATACACAATAAGTGGTTTTTTCATTTTCGTTTTTGAATCTTTCAACTTTCGTTTTATTAATTTATTCAGTATTTTCGTCATTTGGTATAGCGTATTTTGATTTTCATTTATTTGCAATGTTGACATTGTTGTATTTAGAATATCACCCGTAATCTCCACAAGGGCATTGCCCCTGTTTAAAATCGTGGCAGTATGCCACAATTTTAAACAAGGGCAATGCCCTTGTGGAGATTACGGGTGATCAATATCAGTTATACTTATCGATCACCAGTAATCTCCACAAGGGCATTGCCCTTGTTTAAAATCGTGGCATCGCCCACGATTTTAAACAGGGGCAATGCCCTTGTGGAGATTATTAGTGAATGGTGATCAATATCAGACTTGAGACTTTAGTTATTGATCTACAGGCCAACAAAAAATTAAGAAAAAATAGAGAATAAAGAAAAAATTTAATGCCTTTGAGGCTATAGGGCAGTCATCAACTCATCATGCATGCCACGATTTTAAATAGGGGCAATGCCCTTGTGGAGATTACTGGTGAATAAAATATTAAAATGGCATGCATGATGAGTTGATGACTGCCCTGTAGATAAAACAAATAAGTGAATTTAAAGCATGTACCATGGTCCATTTTAATTTTTTAATTTCTAAATTTTTATGGCCTTCCTGATTTTGGATTCATTTTGAGTGTGCTACTGCTCATGATGTGTGCATTGTGCAATCTGAATCACGGTTCTGTTGATGCGTTTTTCGTGACCGCACCAACGCAGAATAAAGTCACCAACGGCTTCCCTATTCTCTCTTGATCAAAGTATCTAGCACGCTAAGATTGCGAGAGAGTTCGTGCGTTCAACTCCAAGGTTCCTTCAATGCGAATAGTCTCAATTGGCTCAATGTGATTTGCTGGTATTTCTAGGGGACTTACGGAATTGTTCAACAACAGAGGAAGGGCTTTTCACAGTTCGACGGATTTATCAATGAGGCATAGGTTTCCTATTCTAACTAGAAAGTACTGAACTTAAAATGGGTGCAGGTTTTAGAGAGTCTAAATCTATTCTAAATGCGGGATATGGAGATCAACTTCAGCAAACTTCAACCAAACTTCGCTTTGCCTCGCCTCGGACAGCTTCCACGGAGTCGGTGCAATCTTCAGGGGAGATGACTAAAGGTGTTCAAACCACCACTTGACATGAAGATACCATCACAACGACGCATACTATCATTCAAACTGTGATTGAAGTTAGGCCCACAACGTTTCCAGTTGACCACACAAGGCAAACACACCATCAGTGAGCCCGCTAGTGGTATGGATAAGCGAAGCTTGCTTAGATCAAACACCACATTCCATAGCTAACATCTACTTGCATAAAAATGAAATTACGCTACTCTACACTACTTGAAGTAGAAGGGATGAAGAAACCTCGCTAGCTATCCATAACAAAGAAGAATTTCACCATCAATGAAAAGATCTTTTATTATGAAAGTTTTACACAACAATCTCTTGCAAAAGTTTTCAAAGTAAAACTTCCTTCTTCTTCAACTACACTATCAATCTATACTGAGCTACTTCTAAGTTGTCCCTCTACTCTATGTCTACTGTCTAACTTGATGTCTATTCTAATTCTACTGAGGTACAAATGAGGGGGGATGCCCCTTTATATAGCTGGCCAAGTCCAACGGACGGCTCAGATTACAATTGGCTGGATGGCCCAGATTGTGCCACCTCAGCCCTAAACAAGATTCACCCTAAAAACCGCCACCAAGAGGAGTGGGGCAATAAATGAGCCATTAATGTCCATCATCCTTCTAGAAGATTCTGGTCCAGAGACGCGTTCCCACTGTTCTTTCTCTGACTGCTAACTTGATCAAACAGCTTCAACTTTTGGCATGGCAGGCACGTTCTCAATTTGACTTCAAGGCTGCAACTTCTTTCTCATGCTTTGAAGGCTTCTCTCGTCTTGAACTCAAACATCCAACACTTAGCCATTTCTTCCAAGTACTTGCTTCATGATTCCAAGTCATTACCATTTGGTCTCGACGTTCCTCCTGCAAAACAAGCAAGGAGAAGAGCATCAGAACACGTCATAATACAAATTCACTTTACTTACCTGATTTTCATGCTCCGATCTTTGAGGTTTGAGTGATCTCCGAAACATTTCTTTTATAGCTTTTCAACATTTGCATGCCAACTTGACACCTTCATCCTAATATTTGAGTTCCACTTTAGCTTCACATTCTTCTTAGCACCCTTCGACTTCAGAAATTTATCTTCAGCAACTCATCCACTTCAGAAATTTTTCTTTAGTAATTCAAGTTTCAGAAATTCTTCTTCAGTAATTCAAGTTTCAGAAATTCTCAAATTACAGCCACAATGTGAATTAACTTGAGCTTCAGCAACTAACAATTCTTCTCCTTCTTCAAGTTGAACTTCTTTACCAACTCAGCCACAAACTTTCCTCTGCAATCTCAACCTCAAAGGTAGAGTCAAACTTCTTCAGCTGGTGGAGAAAAAGAATAAACTTTCAGCCTATATAGGCAAGTCAAATTCTGGAAGAAAGCTAAGTTTAGCTAAGTCATTAAATCTCCACTACTTCACAATAGGAATTCGAATTTCCCTCCCTCTGGCAATTTTGACACTTGTCACTTGGCGGCTGGAATCTTAGAATTTGAAAAGATTCACTTTGACTGGCGTACTTAGCATTTAAAAAACCATTTACTTCAAATTCACTCTTAAAGAAATTTAATTCACCAGCTGAAGCTCCAACATTTTAATTTTATTTACCTCTGATTCTGGAAAATTCATCTCACGAAGAATTCAATAAAAATCATCTAGGCAATCCATTTCAAATTCATCATTTGAGCATTTTACCTTCGAAAACACATTTTATTTGCCTTAGAGAAATTTTTAAATTTTCCTTAGGAAAATTCATTATTTCAAGTGCCGATTAAAATCTCCATCTTGATAGCCTCGGCGAAGCGCATAATACACCAAAATCAATTCCTTGTCGACAATCCTCAATACTCAGAAGAAAGTTTCTTTCAAAACTTGTCGAATTCATGGGTATACAACGAACGGGTTCGTTTAATTTTCTTGAATTTTGAACCTTAGAAAAAGTATTTTTCACCAAATTTAATTCATTTCTTCAACTCCAGGCGCATTTCCTTGCTCTGACTTGAAAACTTTTAATTATCCTTGCGAAGCTGACATCTTCTCGACGTATCCACAGCCAATTTTACTCATTCTTGAGAGAATTTCATTACTCCTTCAAGTTAGGCGTATTTTTCCTAAGGAAGTGAAACTTTAAATATTAATACTTAGGAAAAAAATATTCATCACTTTGCATGGGTGTATTCAAGGAGGACTAAATTCATGCCATTTGTCTTCTTCCCCCTTTGCATGTATGTGGGTTTTGTCTTCATGCATACGCCTTGTCTTCACAGGTTCTCTATTTGGGCGAATTCAAAGGAATCTTCTTCAAATATCTTTTCAACCTCTTCCAATCAAAGGCGCATATGATGGTAGGAACTTTCATTTTTGATGCCTTAGAAAAAATTTCCTAACTCCTCCAAGTCAAGGCGCATATGAGGGTAGCAGCTTCAAATTTTGAATACTTAAAAATTTATCTAACTTCTTCCTCAACACTTAGGCGCATTTTGACCTATGAGCTTCAAGTGTAAGCACTTAGAATATTTTTAAGTTCCTTCTTCAACTTGGTGGGCACATTTCATACCTTGAGCCTTCAATTTAGACACTTAGAAGGATTTTACCTCCCACTTAGCTTCAAGGGCGCATTCTAGACCTTGTGCTTCAAGTTTAAGCATTTAGAATATTTTTCAATCACTTCTTCCATGATGGCGCATTTGGAGGGGTGAGGTTTCAATTTGAAACACTTAGAAAATTTTACCACCACTCTCACCATTCAAGACGCCTAGGAGGGGGCCCACTTCAAATTTTAAACACTTAAAATATTCTTTGAACTCCTCATGCAAGGCAAGGTGCATTTGAGGGTATCTACAAATTTAAAGCACTTAGTGGAATTTATACCCTCTCCTCCAGCTTGGGGCGCATTTAAGAGGTCATGCTTTGAATTTGAAAACTTAGAATATTTTTCAATTTCCTCTCACTTCAAGGGCGCATTTGGGGGGGTGGTACTTCAAATTTCTTATACTTAGAATATTTTCAAGCTCCTCTTCCTAGCCAGGCGCATATCATACCCTGAGCTTCCAATTTTGAATAATTAGAATATTTTTTGGAGCCTCTCATGCAAAGCAAGGCGCATTTGGACCCCTAAGGTTCAAGTTTCATGCCTTAGTTAAATTTTCCAACTTCAACTTCCTCTCAACTTCAGCTTCAAGGGCGGATTTCACCATGGGAGATTTCAATTTCACAAGCTTAAAAAATTTTCAAGGCATCTCATCTTCCAAGGCGGATTTTGATGCTGGAGCTTCCATTTTATCAGACTTAGATGAATTTTAGATTTCTGCCAGCTTGAGGGTGCATTTTGAGGTATGAGTAGGATGAACTCCGAACTTAGGCATTTTTTTCCTCATCTTCACCAGCTCCTCCATGTCCTGCTATTTATAGTAAGTCCTTAAATTTTCGCACTTCTGTTGCTCGGATCGATTTGAAATTTTGAACACAGGATCCTCATGACCTAATTAATTTGTTCACACTGCCATCTCGAGCTGACCTGCTATTTATAGCACATTTCTGAAGGTGGTTTACTATTTATAGCAATTGCTTGATTCTGAGACCTCCACAACTCCATTTGACTTGAAATTCGAATGACGAGCTCCTCACCACGTGACCTGCCTGCTGACACTGGCGCATACTGCTGGTTTACTATTTTTAGCCAGTTTCTGAAATGACTTACTATAAATAGTAAGTGCTCCGTTTTCCTTCAAATTTTACCGGCAGATAGCTTGAAAGATGTTGATCGTGATGGGATACACCGGTTTTCGGAAATTCTAACTTTTTACCCCTCTTTTTGGGTCCCGAAGTTGGAAACCCTAATTTAACTTGCATGCATATCAGATGACCTCTGTTTGACTCCGTTTTTGTTGCATTCTATTATGTTCGTGATTCTGATGTGCTAGGAGGCAGATGCCGGAATGGAACGGCTAAAAATAGTAAATCCTTGAATATTGATCACCTTGCTTTGCATGTCACACCACTGCGTAGGTCTTGAAAAACCCATAAAGAATCATTAGACATGCAAAGAAAACCTTGACATGCAAACCCTAAAAATAGCCTCTGAAGGCTGAACTCTGAAAGTTGTTATCTCACTTTGCATGTTACACCATCGCGAAGGTCTCAGAAAACCCAGAAGGAATCCTCAGACATGCATTGAAAAACTTCGCATGCAAACCCTAAAAATAGCCTCTGAAGGCTGAACTGCTAAAAATAGCAAGTTGTCTGTTTCAGCTCAAATTTTGCATGCGAGTAGCTTGATGTGTTCTGGATGCAGTGTGACTCTTGGAACTTCAAAAATGTCGAAGAAACGCCTCAAATTGCACACTTACTAAAAATAGTAAGTTGCCAAAATCTGATGAAACTTTAGTGGAAACTTGCTGAAAGCACACTGACATCAATGTTAGTCTCAATTTTCAATTTATTCACTTCATTTGACCTCAGATTGACCAGAAGACTCAAAACCCTAATTCTATAGACTTAGCCAAAATTTCACGTTTAAACTCACAGACGGGCACATCCACGGAAAGACAGACAGCAGAAAGAGAGAGACGACAGCAAAACAAACCAAAAGCAAAGCCAAAAGACCGAAACGAAGCAAAAATTAGGGGGTCCCCATTTGCAATGGGGCGATGTGTGAAAAAGGTCACAACAGGTTCATTTAAATAATTTCCTCAAAGACATGTCTTTTTTTGTTTCTTTTTTTATTTTTCATAACTTTAGCTACAGGCTACAGCCATTTCAATTTTTTATTTTTTTTCTGTTTCCTTTTTCATAACTTTAGCTACAGTCATTTGATTTCTAATCATAATTTTTTTTGTTTTTCTTTTTGTGTAGAATCTAAATCATTGAATCAAGATGTCTAGTGGGGGAAACAAACAAGGCTTGTATCCGTTGTGGAAGTATGTTGATCGTGTTAAAGGGGCTGAAGGGTTTAGGTGGAACAACCACGATCTCATGCAAATTATGCCCAATATCATGGCAAGGTACTTACACGAGGGTGAGAGCTCATTTTCTTCACCTACCTGGAAAAGGTGTTGATCCTTGTATAAATGAGGTGGAACGATATGAGACTGTGAGGGATGAAGAAAGGGCTAATGGTAAAGTTTCTAATATGAGCTCTCACGCTTCAACAAACACTGCTGCAAATCAAAATCAGAATATCAATAGAGAGGCAGAGGTGGATGTGTCTTCAAGAGATGTAGCAGCAGAAAGTTCTCACAAAAGGCCATACATCGGTAGCTCAAACCCCATTGGAAAATTATTTGATGTGCAAGGTCGAGAAGTGGTTGATGCAGCAATTGGACGCTTCTTTTATGCCAATGGAATACCATTTAATGTTGCTCGATCACCTTTCTATACAGAGATGATCCAAGCAATCAGCAATGCACCAGTTGGATATAGACCACCTATGTATGAAAAGCTTCGCACTACTCTAATTGATAAAGAAAAAATTCGATTAGAGCAAACAACTGCACCATTGAAAAGAGTGTGGGTTTCTGAAGGATGCAGCATTGTGATGGATGGGTGGACGGATACTAGAAACCGTCCACTACTTAATATCATGGTAACATGCAGCAAAGGGCCTTATTTTTTGTAGGCATTGGATTGTTCGGGGCATGAAAAAAATGCAGAGTATCTTTATAGCCAGCTATGTGACAGCATTGAGGAGGTAGGGGCATCAAATGTAGTCCAAATTGTTATAGATGCTGCCCCTGTTTGTAAAGCAGCAGGAATGTTGGTGCAAAAGAAATATAAGCATATATTTTGGACACCATGTTGTGTGCATTTGTTGAATAATGCACTCAAAGATATTGTCAAGTTTGAGTGGGTTTCAGCTCTCATAGAAAGGGCAGAAAAATTCAAATGTTTATATGCAGCCATCACCAAACACAAGCTATTTATTGAAAATTTGCCAAGGTGGAGCTTCTCAAACCAGCTGATACAAGGTTTGCTTCTTATTTTATTCTTCTTCACCGTCTTTGTGAAGTGAAAGGTGCTTTGTGTTCCATAGTTGTTAGTGATGCATGGGCAGCTTCGAGGCAATCTACATCAAATGATGCAGTTGAGGTGAGAGGTATGATCCTTGATGACCGTTTTTGGGCTGATGTTAAATTTGTTGTGGAGTTTATTCAGCCCATATGTGAGGTGATCAAATTTGCAGATTCAGACAAGCCATGTTTGGGGGAAATTTATGAAGAAATAGATTCCATGTGCAAAAGAATTAAGCAAATAACAGATGCAAAAGATCCTTCACTATATCCTTTGATAGAAGGTAAGTTACATGGAAGATGGAACAAACTTAACACACCTCTTCATTGTGCTGCCTATGCCTTAAATCCTAAATGGCATAATATAGAAGACCAATAAGAGGGCTCCATATGAGGATAGAGAGGTAATGAAGGGGTTTTGGGCTGCAATAAAAAAGATATATGGCCGAGGTGAGGAAGCATCAATTATAAGGAGTCAATGGAATAAGTTTTCACGTGGGCATGGTGACTTTTCTTCTGTGGAAGCTTTATATGATATGCGAGCAAAGAAAGACCCTATAGAGTGGTGGTGGAACCATGGAGGTGAAACACCTGAATTGCAATCATTTGCAATAAGATTACTCTCACAAGTAGCTAGCTCTTCATCTTGTGAGAGAAATTGGAGTACTTATGATTTTATTCATTCACTAAAGAGGAACCGATTGGGGTCAAAGAAAGCAGAGAACCTGGTGTACATTCATAGCTCACTTTGCCTTCTCTCTCGTGTAGATCCTGCATACAGTGAGGGTCCTTCAGCAAAATGGGACCAAATTTTACCTAATGAAGATGTTGCAGCCATAGTGGATGAAGTGGTTGAACCAGATGGCCTTATTGATTTACCCCCAGTTCTACTACCAGCAGAGGAACTTGAGTTAGAGACTGATGAGTATTTGGAGAGCATCATAGCTGAGGACCTTGACATGGATGATATTGATGTGTTGTAGATGATATGAGATTCAGATATCAGATAGATTTCTGATTTTTGTTTTTTGTTTGCATATTGATATCAGCGAATCGAACTATCAATATTTTTGAATTTCAATATGTAATTGACTATGTAATGTCAAATGTCAAATGTGAACTTAGAAGTTGGAACTATGATTATGTAAACTTTACTACTGCTATTGTTTTGAAAGTTCAATGTCATTATATTTTCAGATTTTCTATATATTATTAATTTTTATATTAAAAAAAAAAATGGCGTCTCCAAGTACCCCCGTCTCCTATTTTCAAAAAAATGCCATACCAGTACCGGTACCAATCTCCCGTACTAGTACCAGTACCATTCTCGCGGCAACTATGGTGATCCTTGAATGCTTGGAATGATTTCTCCTTTATACTTTATTGATGAAAGAGTCACCACTTTTCATAAGAATTGAGTCACCACGCTTCATTGCTGCCTTTTTTTGTATTAATAATAGTTTATGCACAGTTACATCATGAGCACTAGAATATTACAGCAGCAATTATACCAGACTATTACAGCAGTTATAAAGGAGAGTATACCAGCAAATTACAACAGTTACAATCAGCTGGATGTGTCCAATGAATTCACCGAGTATAGAAAAAATTACAAAGGTTGTCATAAATTGCTGCCTTTTTGAGAATAATCAATTATTTTTCCAAATTGATCTCTCTTGCATGTCCTCCTCAAATGAAACCTTCTCCCCTTTATATCTTCCAATGTAAGGGAGAAGTCACTCCCCTTCATCATGTCTGCCCTTTGCAAGAGTCACAACCTTTCACAATTACTACCCTTTCAAAGAGTATAACCCTTAATAATTTCTGCCCTTTGAAAGAGTCACTTCCTTATTTTCTTCCCATTCCTTTCTTCTTCCATTAATCCCTCCTTGATTCACAAGCTCCCTTCTTTTTTTTTACAAAGGAACTCTTCTCCCTTTTATATCTTATGTTTGAGGGAGTCACAACTCTTCATTTCATGCCTTTTGACCGTTCATTAAACTTAATTAAATTTTATTTATATTATATTTTATTGAACTTTTTTTTTATATTTTTAATTTTATTATTATTATTTATTATCAATTCCTATTTCAAAATGGGGACATTACAAGAGGTCTACTCTTCCAAGGATTAAGGGTGGAATAAACTTGGCCATGATTTAGCTATCGAGGAGTTTGTTGCACCCCAAATTAAAATTTTTGCTACACTTAGGCGTTTTGAAGAAATGGTCAAAAGCCTTGTTAAAATTGTCAAAAAAAGGTCAAATTTGGGAATTTGCATGTCTTGCATGAGGGTCAAAAACTCAAAATTTTCAAAATCTAATGATCTGGGTCTGCTCAGAGCGACCAAGTCTACAAAACCCAGATCTTAGTTTTTTGGCCCTAAATTTTAGGAAAAGTTCTATTTTTAGAAACTTTCTAAAAATAACACTTTTTTTGGGTTTTATTGGGTTTCTTTTCAAATGGATGCTGGAATTTTTTTTCTAAAAATAGAAAGTTTGGCTTCTAGGGTTCAAACTAATTTTGATTGGTCGAAAATACTTCCTCATTAGGCTGGTCCAGTCAGAATTGTTAAAAGATCAATTTTTCCCTAGTGGTTCTATTCTGCTTTTTCAGAAGCTTCTCAGGAGCTTCGAGGTCATTAATGGAGGTCACTCAACTGCCAGGTGTCAGATTTAGAGTATCAAGCACTGCTCAGATCAAGAAACTGCAACAAATGATCAAGAGACGAAGAACGAAGAATGGAAGTTGAAGAATCATGAAAATTGCAGAATTTTGGCTGTTTGGAAAGCTCAGCGCCCCCACCTAGTAAAGGCGCCTAGAGTTTTGTGCCTTAGAAAATTTTTCATCTCCAACGGTCAAAGCAATGGCAAGCACGTGGAACAAGAAAAAGGTGAAATTTGCAAAATAAAAAGTAACACTGCCAAGCATGGGCGCCCCAGGAGGAGATAGGCGCTCAAGCTTTTGGGTCATCAAATGGATGAACTTGCAGTTGCAGCCTCCAAAATGTTCTCTTCAGTTTCGAAGTAGCTCTCTATTGTGACCTTTTTCACACATCGCCCCATTGCAAATGGGGACCCCCTAATTTTTGCTTCGTTCTGAAATTTTGGCTTGATTTTAGTTAGTTTTCCTGTTGTCTCTCTCTCTCTTTCTGTCCCTTTTCTGCTATCTGTCTTTCGGGACGTGCCCGTCTGATGTGAGATTTTGGCCAAGTCGGTAAAATTAGGGTTTTCAACTTTCCAACCAGTTTGTGGTCGAATAAAGTGAATAAATTGAAAATAAAGACTAACACTGCTGTCAGTATGCTTCCAACAGGCTCTCAACAAATTTTCATCAAATTCCAGCTACTTACTATTTTTAGTAAGTGTGCAATTTAGGGCATTCCATCAGCATTTTTGAAGTTTTAACAGTCACACTGCATTCAGAATACATCAAGCTGCTCGTGTACAAAATTTGAGTTGAAACAGACAACTTTCTATTTTTAGCAGTTCAACTTCCGGGATAAATTTCAAGGCTTAGACGCAGAGTTCTTCTCTGCATGTCTGCATATTCCTTCTGGGTTTTTCAAGACCTTCGCGGCAATATAACATGCAAAGCGAGACGACAACTTTCAGAGTCCAGCCTTCAGAGGCTATTTTTAGGGTTTGCATGTCAGGGTTTTCTTTGCATGTCTGCATATTCCTTGTGGGTTTTTCGAGACCTACGCAGTGATGTGACATGCAAACGAAAATGGTCACTTATTTGGGAACTTACTATTTTTAGCAGGTGCACCCTGGCAGTCGCCTCCCAGCACTTCAGAATCACGAGTTGATCGCAATGTAGTAGAAACAAGAACAAACGGAGACCATTTGATACGCATGCAGAATAAATTAGGGTTTCCAGCTTTGGGGCCTGAAAAGAGGGGTAAAAAGTCAGAATTTTCAAAAACCGGTGTAAACCACCGTGATCAACATCCTTCAAGCTATCTGCTGGTAAAATTTGAAGGCAAACGGAGCACTTACTATTTATAGTAAGTCATTTTGGAAACAGACTAAAAATAACAAATCAGCCGCATGCGCCGATGCCAACAGGTAGGTCACGTGGTGAGGAGCACGTCATTTGAATTTCAAATCAAACGGAGTTGTGGAGGTATCAAAAACGAGCATTTACTATAAATAGCAAACTACCTCCAGAAATATGCTATTTTTAGCAGGCCAACCCGAAATAGCAGTGTCAACAGGTTGATGAAGTCGTGAAGACCCAATGTTCAAAATTTCAGGGCAATCTGAGCTTCAGAAGTGCAAGAATTAAAAGGCTTACTATAAATAGCAGGCATGGATAAACTGGCGAAGACGAAGAAAAAAAATGGCTAAGTATTGGACTTCATCCTGCAGCTACTTGAAAATGCGCCCATCATGGCCTTGAGATGCTAAAAAAATTTCTAAGTCAAAGAGTTCATCCTTCACCCATGGCCAAATGTGCCCTGCTTGATGAAGAAGCAAAGATGTCCAAGAGAAAATTTCTAAGTAAAAGTTTCATCCTGCTCATATGCCAAAATGCGCCCACCTCAAGCTTGTTGTTGAAAAAAGTTTCTAAGGCATTGGTAGTTCATCCTCCCGCCTAGGTGAAATGCGCCCTCAAGGTGATGGCATGCTAAAAAATATTCTAAGTAAAGTTCATCCTCCTCACATGGCAAAATGCACCCACCTCTCAAGAAAGTCGAGGAGGTCAACAAGTTTCATCCACCTCCTATGTTGAAATGCACCCTCAAGACATGCAAAAAGTTTCTAAGTGTCAAACTTTCATCCTCCACCAAGTGCCAAATGCGCCCATGTTTGAGAGGTTAACAAGTCAAAGGAAAGGTGGCGTTTTAAGTTTCATCCTCCTTCCATGCTCATATGCGCCCAAGAGAAGGCAAGAAAAGACAAAAAAATGAGGGAGCTCAAGAGTCACGAGTCAAAGCAAGGACATTGGAAAAGGTTATTCTCCTCTCTCATGAATATGCGCCATGTAAAGGGGTGAGTGTGGAGTGAAAAGTGGTAAATAAAGAGTGAGTATGCTAGGAAATAATGGAGAATGTTGCCTAAGGCGTTGGAAGCTAGGTCCACCTCAGCAAGTGAAATGCACCTTAGATGCAAGGTGGTGAGTGAATAAAAATAATATGCTAGGCGCTGGATTTTTTTTAATTGAAAATATTCTTCATGACAAGCTAAATGTGCCCAAGGCATTCAAGAAAGAAATTTTTTCTAAGTGAATTGAAATAAAATTTCCTCACCACAAAAAGATGATTTGAAGTTGAAGAAAATCTTCTAAGGCAAAAATAAATTTAAAATGCTCTAAGGCACAAATGTTTTTTTTCCTTGGGGAAAACGCCTAAGTCTGGTGAAGTGTGAAATTTTCCTGAAGAACGAAAGAAATTGCCAGTGAAGAGGTTAAAGGATGCTAGCTGCATAGGTTGATAAAAAATTCAAGTCAGAGCAACAAGAAATGTTCACAAGAATTGAAGAACGGGATTAAAATTAGTGAAAATATTTTTTAAAGGTTCAAAATTCAAGAAAATCAAATGAACCCGTTCGTTGTACACCCATGAGTTCGACGCATTTTGAAGAAAATTTTCTTCTGGGTATTGAAGATTATTGATGAGGAATGAATTTTAAGGTCTTCCACAGCTTGCCAAGGATTTTCAGGTAAAGATTTTGATGGGCATAGGGTTGGTGAATTTCCTAAGGGAAATTTGAAAAAATTTCTAAGGCAAGGGAAAGGAATGTTTGTGAAGATAAAATACCTTGGCGGATGAATTTGAAGTTAGGCACCTAGATAATTTTTGATCAAGTTCCTGATGAAAACATTTTGCTCGAGCCAGAGTTGAATGAAATATCAGAGTGAAGTGCGCCAGGCAAAATACAAGATAGGTTGGAAATTTGGCTAAGGCATGAAGAATTTGAACGCGAAGTTGGCTAGTGAAGACAATGAACGCTTGGAAGTTAGAGCGTGAAAATCCTGGTAAGTTGAATTTATATTATGAAGTGTTCTAATGCTCTTCTCCTTGCTTGTTTTGCAGGAGGAACGTCGAGACCAAGCGATGACGACTTGAAGTAATGAAGAAAGTGATCCAAGACTACATTTCGACCTCGAAGGAAGAAAAGTTGCAAGAAAATGGCCAAGTGTTGAGACTTAGTGACAAAGAAGAATTGTTTTCAAAACTTAAGATGGAGAAAAGAATGGAAGCTCGAGCGAAGTTGAAGAACAATGTCAGGAGGAAGATCAAGAACAGTGTGAACGCATCTACAAACGAGAATCTTCTAGAAGGATGGTGGACATTAATGGCTCATTTATTACTCCACTCCTCTTGGTGGCGGTTTTTAGGGTGAATCTTGTTTAGGGCTGAGGTGGCACAATCTGGGCCATCCAGCTGATTGTAATCTGAGCCGTCCGTTGGACTTGGCTAGCTATATAAAGGGGGAGTCCCCCTCATTTGTACTGAGTAGAATTAGAGAGTAGAAGTTAGACGATAGACATAGAGTAGAGGGACAACTTAGAAATAGTTTAGTATAGATTGATAGTATAGTTGAAGAAGAAGGAAAGTTTTCCTTTGAAAACTTTTGCAAGAAATTGTTGTGTAAAACTTTCATAATAAAAGATCTTTTCATTGATGGTGGAATTCGTCTTTGTTATGGATAGCTAGCGAGGTTTCTTCATCCCTTCTACTTCAAGTAGCGTAGAGTAGTGTAATTTCATTTTTATGCAAGTAGATGTTAGCTGTGGAATGTGGTGTTTGATCTAAGCAAGTTTTGCTTATCCATACCACTAGCGAGCTCACTGATGGTATGTTCGCCTTGTGTGGTCAACTGGAAACGTTATGGGCCTAATTTCAATCACAGTTTGAATGATGGTATGCGTCGTTGTGATGGTATCTTCATGTCAAGTGGTGGTTTGAACATCTTTAGTCATCTCCCCTGAAGATTGCACCGACTCCGTGGAAGCTGTCTGATGCGAGGCAAAGCGAAGTCCGGTTGAGAGTTTGCTGAAGTTGAGCTCCATATCCCACATTTAGAATAGATTTAGACTCTCTAAACCTTACACCATTTCAATTTAGTACTTTTTGATTAGAATAGGAAACCTGCGCTTCATAGACAAATCTTCCGAGCATTTGAATTCCTTTCTCCGCCATTGAACAATTCCGTAAGTCCCCTTGAAATACCAGCAAATCACATCGAGCCAACTGAGACTATTCGCACTGAAAGAACCTTGGAGTTGAACGCATGAACTTTCTTGCAATCTTAGCATGCGGAATACTTTGATCAAGAGAGAATAGGGTAGCCGTTGGCGACTTTATTCTGCGTTGGTGTGGTCAGGAAAAACACATCAACACTCTCCAACACAATCATCAACAAGCCTATCAGATTTGACAATCGTCAGATAT
Organism: Sequoia sempervirens; assembly: GCA_007258455.2. Lineage (NCBI taxonomy): Eukaryota > Viridiplantae > Streptophyta > Pinopsida > Cupressales > Cupressaceae > Sequoia > Sequoia sempervirens. Next base: position 5,912 of record VDFB02109229.1, on the reverse strand, counting down.
CACAAACTGATCGGAGGGGTAAAATTGTGGGAAATGTCAAAAGTCAAAAGCAAAGTTGAAAATCTTAGAAAATATTCTAACTTTGGAGGAGTTGGGCGCCCTAGCTAAGCAGGGGTGCCCGAGCTTTTGACCCCCAAGATTCACCTTTCAGGAAATATCATTCCCAAAAGACACCCCTCAGAATTCATCAAGCTATCCAGTGAATCTGACAGTTAGTTCATCGGGTCAGTCTAGCTCCCGAAATCACGAATTCATCAGAAGATCAAAAAACATAAAGAAATTTAAAAATGTCAAAAAATGGCTAAACACTAGGAGCCATGGGCGCCCCAGCTAGCTAGGGGCGCCCAAGATTTTGAGCTCCCAGATTCAGTTTTCCGAGGTTGCAGTCTCCAAGACAATCTTTCTAGATTTGATCAGGCTCCGCGATGAGATCATCCATCAGTTCACAAAATTCACTGAGCACCTAGAATCTAGGATCAAACTAAGGTTAGAATCAAGCAAAATCTTGAAAATGGTGAAAAAATGGTTAATTTTGGAGAGGAAAAGCGCTCCAAGCCAAGTAGGGTGCCTTAGGCTGAATGCCTTAGTAAATTTTTCAATTTTTATCATGCATAAATAAAAAGTGTCCAAGTTCAACGAACCTACTTAGGATTGGCTTCAAAAGTTTTAAAGCAGAGAATAAAGCATTTTATTTATCCTCAACACTTATTTAAGAAGGCTTTGGATTTCATTATTCACTTTTTGCAGGTTGGCATCCAAAAGCAAGAGAGGAAGAGACATAAAATTTTATTCTTTTTAGGATTCGAGAGCCAAAACGTGGTGCTTTTTCAGGGTTCTTCATATTTTTTGGATCAGCACACAAAGGGGCTCGCTTTTTCATTCTTTATTTCTCCAGGGCATCAATTTTCAGAAGAAGGGGGTCATCTTTTTCAATTTTCAACAATCTGGGTCAGCTTGGTTTTCAATTCTCTACAACTTTGAAGAATTTTTCAACTTTCAAGAAACTACTTTTTCCACGCATGTCCAAGAAATCTTTAGTATTTTCAAAATCTGATCAACTGAGTTCATACAAAACGTGACTCTACACAAAACCTAGCTCCCAACTTTTTTCAGAAAAAAATCAAAAATTAGGGTTTTTGCTTTTCAACCAGCCATCAACAATTTTCAAAAACGAACGATCTGGGTCTTCTTGCAACAAGATTCTCTACAAAACCCATATCTTAGATTATTTTTGAAAAATCTGCCCATTTGAAGAAGAAAAACCAGCAAGCTATTTTTAGCTTTTGTGCAGAATTGTCCGAGCATAGTCTAGTTTACAGTCAAACTTCAATTTTTTTAGCATACAATATTCTCCTATGGAATTTAGAGCCAAACAAGTGTTGTATCATGATTATTTGAACGGATGAAGTTGAGAAGTGCCTTTTCAAACACCACCATGGTCAGAAAACTTCATCATCTCAGCTAAAGAGCGTGAAAAGATGTGATATGAGAAAAAGGAAAGGTATCAAAAAAGTGTTGTACAATACCCTTCCGTTGGAAAATCAAGAGAAGTGTCAGAAGCATAAAGTTGCAGAGCCGCCAAGTTATCAATTAGTGAGTCATCTTTTGGGGCAGCATTGTTTTTCAAGAATAGAACTCATAAAGCAGTTGAAGAGGTCAAAGATTCTCTAAGTTCAATTGCAGAAGGCGAGGAAATCCTGGAAAAGCGAAATATGGCTATAGATAGTATCAACGCTCCTGACTGAGATATAGTTTCCAGCTTTTTAGCGGATGTGGTTGAGATTTAAAGCAAAGTGAACTTGAAGCTTTCTCCAAGCTTTCTTTCCATTCTTATCTCACGCTTTCTTTCTATTCTTGGCTCAGGCTTATCCTATCTTTGAGAGAGAAAAAAAATCAAGATGTAATAGTTGGCACTTTCCCCGTTTTTATGCTTTCATAGGTTGTTAGATGCGTATCTTGTTTTAGTTTTAGAAATAAACCTTGTGTGTTGGCAAGTCTTAGTTGTAAAAGCAAGGAGATTTTAGGGTTCCCTACTCCTTTGCTTGTGTATAAATAAGGGCAGCCTTGCCCATTTTTCTTCAACGGTTATTGTGATAACAAATTGCTGAGCCTATTTTGCCCGCAAGTTGTTGTTCAGTTTCATGTTCACTTAGTGTAAGAACAAGCTTGTATGCCTCTTTAGCTGCAAGTTATTGTTTAGTTCATGTCTCTTGTGTCAATGTATTATGGTTTGATGGCTAAATTGTAAGCCTATTTTGCTACAATCCTGCTGTCCTAGAAGTGTAATCTTTTGTTCTTGAGATTTGAGAGATAAAGTCTTGTGCCTACTTTGCCTTGATATAATGTCTCAGATTTCCATTTTATGTGTTATGCTTATATGATCTCTATTTCAGCTTGCATTGAAAGTAAGTAGATGTGTGTTGAGAGAAAGTTTATTTAAGTATTTAAGTCAAAGAATTCTTCCTTGTTCATTTCTAACTCTCTTGCTCCGCGTTTACTTGAGAAGTTAGACACATCATTAGAGTAGGTTTAGTCGTAGTTGAACTTCCAAAAGAGAAAATATCAACTACGATGCTTGAGTTTTATAACCTTGTGCTCTTAGCTGAACAAAAAGATAGGCAAATTAGTTTTAGTTTACTTTCTTTTAAGTAACATCAGCAAAGAGGGAGCTTCCCCTCCTAATTCAAAGAGCAGTTTATCTGTGCATAGCTGTCCGTTTCTAATCCGCATTCCAGAGTTGCAAATTGAAACACCAACAGAGTTATAGAAACCTACTAACTTGTATTTTAGTTCTTAAGGGTGGCATTTTCCAACTACAAGGGTAAGTATTCCCAATCTAGTATGGCAATTTATGTAATATTATATTTGTGGATTTAGTCTTTTTTACTAAATCATGTGTTTCTAAATAATAATTGAATGAAGTAAATGGACTTCGATTCCTTTTGAGTTTGCATGGGATTATGTATGTGTTGGGATATAGGCCATCTTATATGGATTCAATGTGTTACTTATGTGAAGGGAACTTAACCCCCAGACCTATAAGATAATCAAATAGTTTACTAGTGTAGAGTCATAAAATTGCACCCCTTCCAATTTCACATACATTCTTGCACCCGCTTTGGTGTACACTCCCATAGAACTTGTGTAGGCTTATTTTAGCCCCTGCATCAGCCTTTACCATCTCCGGATGCTCCAACACCCCTTTTCAGCAACTACCCTCACGTGTCAACTTTCCACCAAACCTTGTGCTTTTCCCGTTCGTGTTGTTTTGTAGCGTGACGTGTCCAGACACTAGCTCGCCGTGCGGACATCTGCGCGCCACACTAGCATCCTACAATGTTTTCAATGCTCAAACAATTGTCTCCGAGCATGCTTGCCACTTGTCCTCATCTTTTGTCAATGGTAACGGCTTGGGATGCCTTGTAACGGCTGTTGAAGCTTTTTCTCCCTCCTTAAAAGCAATCTTTTTAATCCCCTTGGTCTTCTAAGTTCTTCTAGCCTCTTCCTCCATCTCTAACTCTATTCTTCCAACTTCTAGCTTCACTCCATCATCTTGGCTTCTCCCTTTTCCCTCTTTACTCTCTTGCTTGCACATTTCCCTTGTTTGTTATAGCAGCTTCAAGCTCTCACATTCTCACGACACTCCTTGTAGCTCTATCTCCCTTACTTCGTGCTTGTGAGCATCTTGGGATTCCATATCCCCTACCATTTGCATCCTTACTTCGTGATACGGGTTCTCCTCCTTGAGCGGGGATTGCTTTTATCACCTCTTTTGTGATATGGGTTCTCCTCCTCGAGCGAGAATTGCTTTTATCACTCACACTTGGTAGTGCGGGTTCTACTCCTGAACGGGTTTTGCTTTCACCACATGCTTTGTCCATTTTGGTTACACTCTTTCTCTCTATCTTCTTGGCTGCCCGTGGAGGTGGGAACACCAAAACGAGGGTTTGACTAAGCAAACCCCTATACAGCCCCAACACTTTCTCTAGATATCATGCATACAGGTTTTGAAGACATTCACATGCTGGAGGCTTCATCGCTTGCATGGTTCTGAGCATCTTCTTCCTTTCTATCTTTTCTTCTCTTTATCTTTATCATCTACACTTCACTTTATTGTAATTCTATTGTATTCTGTTATCTTCCTTCATTCTGGACATTCTTAGTAATTAGAATAGAAGCATTCACTTTGCTATTTTCTGTGACAAATTCGCTTTCTGATCTGTACGAGACACCAGCGTGCCCCTAGGACGCCAGTGCGTCGTGCTGTCATTCGTATTCTGCACTGACTTCCTCTAGCCAAGAGCTTGTCAATTTGTCCAAAAAACCTTTGTGACCTGCTCTTTCGGATTCTAAAACTCTCACCACTGTTCCTTGAGGTAGTTTAGGGAAGTTCGCCCCGTGAGGCTCTCTGAATGAAGAGAACTCATGAATAGCGAATCCCCCTTCTCTACATTTTGATGAACCCGACGTGAAGAAGGGTATTTTTCGAAAAATCTAGGAATTTATTTACCCCTACTTGGCGGGGTCAGAACTTTTGACTCGGTGCTCAGAATTCAAAACTGTTTGCACCGTTGGAAAGCTCTCGTAGAAAATTAGTTCAGTCCCTAAAACACTAGTGTCTTCGGCTTCGGCAATCAAATTTTAAGGACCGAAGCAAGTTCCGATCTCAAATTCCACTCCGAAGACCTCCAAACGTGAATTACTCGAACATAAAAAATAACGAAAAAAATCATAATTAATTTAATATCTTCTTTTATTAGTTCAGTATCTAATTTTGTTTAAAATGTTAATGATATTCCATTTCATGCATGTGATGGTGACTTGGCTTTACCCATGTCACTTGGTATCTTTGATCCTTCTCACAAAAGTCCTCTAGCTTCAGAGGATATTTTGTTGCAAGAAGATGAAATCATTGATACCTTTCTTAATATTACTCTACCCTCTCTTCATTCCAATACACTCTTTTGGAGATGATGCATTTGTGAATGATGAATCTTTTCATCCCAATGTACTCTCTTCTAGAGACGTTGCATTGGTGAATGATGAATCTTATCTTTATTCCAATGTACTCTATTCTAGAGATGGTGCATTAGCGAATGATGAGCCTCCTTCCACATCTGATCCTATTTGGATCGATGTTGAGAATATGTCTTCAAATAATAATTCTATTAGTTGTGATGAATCTATAAATGTAATTTATGTCTCTGCTGCCCCTCAAAGGCCTAAGAGACCAGTCATTTACGTGACTCCAGCTAGTCCTTCTCCCAAAAGGATTTGTTCTATTGATAGTGTTCCATTTGATGGCGATTCTCCAATCTTTCTATGGCTCCCTCTTATAAAACGGTAGCCCATACTTATGAGAATAGAATGAACAAACAACCAAGCCTTCCTCAAGCACCTAAACCTACGACTAAAGCACCTAGTGATTACGATCCTGTTGAGCAACTTCAGGTTACTTTGGCTAAGATCTCACTGTGAGACTTGCTTCAAGAAGCCTTGCAAAAGATCCTCTTTCCTTCTTCCGCTAGGCCGATGGATGCTGATACGTTGATAGCTTATATTCGTGTGGACTCGCTGAATATTACGCTCTATCCGCAGAAACTCCCACCTTCGAAAGTACAGAAGCAAGCGGACCCTCTAATGATTATAGTTAACATTAATAAAATCAGCATTAGATGTACTCTTGTTGATGCTGGTTCGGCGCTCAACATATTTAGCATTGATCTATTGCCTAAAATTAATATTGACTCATCTTCTCTTAACACTTCTTCTATTCTCATTCATGGGTCTGATAATGTCGGTCGACAAGCCCTAGGCATAATAGTCTTGCCTTTGAGGTTGGGACCCGTTACTGTACCCACACTAGTATACATTATGTCAGAAAAACTACCTTATAATCTACTCCTTGGTAG
>VDFB02109228.1:0-13318 GCA_007258455.2 Sequoia sempervirens | reverse complement strand
CAAGAAGGCTAGTTAAATTAAATGATACAAATAATAGATTGGAATAAATTATGATGAGAAATGTTCTCTATTAGCAAGAATATAAACCATGTAGGTAGTCATAGGAATAATAACCCAACACAAGTGGAAGATCTGCCAAATGGATGCAAAATATGCTTTTAGAATAAAGTGTTGTTTCCATTTTTTTAATGGATGAAGCAAGCACATTGAGATTCATTATTATTTTATAATGGATCTCATAAAATATGAAGCAGTTAAATTTTTATTTTTCATATTTGAGTAATGATTCATTGACATTTTCAATAAGCCACTCACAAAATATATAGATTTGAATGCCTAAGAAGTAGTTTGAGCAACATGGACATATAATGCTATCAACTTTGGAACCTTCAAAATCATCTTCAAATATATTCATATTACTCTATAAATTAGCTCTAGAAGGCCATCTTTGGAAAGCTCTAGAAAGTCATCTCTTGAAGTTATAGACAACTCCAAAATGCATAGGTTATGTTTGGAAATATACAAGAAGTATGAAAAAGACTCATGATTAAATGGGAGTGTTAGAAACAAATAATTTTGAATTAAGAATATTAATTTTTTAACTCATCATTTATCCATTACCAAGATCTCTTAAATCTAGAAACATCTCTTTCTACTAGGGGTGGGGGTTGACACCTAGATTTATTTTTTATTTAATAGTAGAACTCTTTTGAAAAAAATTGATAAATGAAAAGCCAATAAATGTAGAAAATAAATAAATAAATAACAATCTAACTTAATCACTAAAGAAGAGTGGAGAACTTAGTAGCAGCTCTTAGAACTATACATAGAGAACATATAGCAACTCTCTAGAGAGCATACACATCAACATCAACATCAGACAAATAATACATCACATTAAGCAAATTTTGTTTGTACATTTTAATCAGTTTGTAAAAGTTATTCTTGATATAATTTAAAAATATATCTTCTAATGTTAAAGAGATTATCTCCTCTTTGTTGTCTTGTTTATTTTGGGTTCTCGAGAAAATACACATTTCGATGTCTCTATGGTCTTGTTTATTTTGTATTCAGAAAATACACATTTGGATGTTGAAGCTCTAGGGTGTATCTATAGTGATGATAATGTAGCTATTTGACATGCAATGCCAGATGATTATTCATCCTAGTCAATCGCGTGCGGGGAAAATGATTGTGTATGACGTTGCTCAATTGCTTTCCTATAAAACCATGCTTTCTTTGGTAATCAGAACTTTATATTCTGCTTGGAGGACTTTGAGCATCTTTAGCTACTCAGGTAGAAGCCTACTTGAACTATGTGGTAGAGCATCTCCATAAAATTATGTGAAATCAGGACAAGTTATTCAGGTGCATGTTGAAGATAGGAGAGGCCCTAAACATCAAATTCCCCGTAGTCACCACAATGGATGATGTTAAATGCTATGAGGAGGACACCTCTAAGGAGCCAAATCGTGTTGTTTAGTCTCTGAGATATGAAGGTTAGTCTCAAGTTTTGGTTTTTTTATGTTATTTCCAAATTCATTCTGTTGGTATATCTTGCTCTAAGACAACAGGCAATCCGTTTTTTTTATAATTAGGGAAGGCCATAGCTAAAAGTTTGTATAGTTTAACTTGATAACTTAAATTTTATAAGTAGATACAGGTAGCAGTGCTCATTTTTTAAACTTAATTTGATGGGCATAAAAACAATAGAATATTTCTGTTTATAGATCTAGTAAACTTCATGCAAATTTCAAGCCTTCAAGTAATACTCCTGAAGTTTTTCTTTTTAGGAATCATGATCAATATTTATAAAGAATTGCTTCTTTGAGATAACTAAAATCTTCAGTGGGCATATTTCCATCCTTGTGGAATTGATCTTTATGAGCCTCCACAGTTAATGGTTTTAAATTCATCGTCTTATTCTTTTCTTTTGTTTTTTTTGTCTTTTCTTATTAATCTGAATGGCAAATAGTGGCTAGAATTGAAGGAAGAAAATTTTGATTCTATAATTACAATGCCATTATCTTCTGAATGACATTCACTGTCATGACAAATTCACCTCAAGGAAAACTCACCATCAGCAATTCACTGCGGAAAATTAATGTCACAAAATTTTCATGGGATGAATTGATGGTGGTGACTTTTCCCGTGGTGAATTGTTGACGGAGAATTTTCAGATAGTGAATTGCTGGTGAATTTTCCTAGATCCACCTTTTACAAGAATTTAAGTTTTCCTTTCCAACTTTTTATCAACAGACTATGTGAAATGGCCTTCCATTAAGAAAAAGTTTGTAATATTTCTAACTTAATTGTGATGCTATAAATAATGTCAAATATCTTTTAAAAATTAATTTTTTTTTATTTACTATAAGCTTTAAAAATAATCTTTTTAACTCTTGCTTTTTGTTCTTCCTGTTCCCCTGTTTTTTCTTCTCTCTACTGAACTAACACCCTTCTTAGCTGGCACAGAAAACGGACTACAAGTGAGATGCAAGCTAAAAATATATCTACTAAAACTATTTCTACGACTATAAAAATCTTAATAGCTACCTATATGCATATTGAAAATTAAGTGAAGAAAAGATGGATTTATAATCAGTGTCCTTATCCTGTGAATCAGCAATTTTTCAGAAACTGTCATTTTTCTTTCCAACTTTGTACTAACAGACCATGTGAAATGTCCTTTCATCTTTTCTTCATTCCGGGTAAAACTGGAAATAAGCATTCTGTTAGCAATTATTCTTACTTGATTGTTACGCTATAAATAATGTCAAATATGCTGTGGAATTCCAGAAAAATTTTTTACAAGCTTTAGAAAATATCTTTTCTCTTGCCTATTTTCTTGATTCTTTTGTTCTTACTGAGATAACACCCTCCCCAGCTGAGGCAGAAACTCGACATTAAAATTGCTTTTAAAATTGTGTAAAATGTAATAAAAATTGTTTTTACCATTCTGTGAAATGTCCTTCCATCTGTCTCTTCTATTGAAATAAGATTGAAAATATGCATTCTGCTTGCAATATTTCTAATTTGATTGTAACACTATAAATAATGTCAAAAATCTTGTAGAATTCCAGAAAAAATTCCTTTGGTTTTAGGAAGATATCTAAATAATATCAAGTATCTTGTGGAAATGCAGAGAAACTTCCTACAAGTTTTTGAAAAGTATTTTTTTCACTCCTGCTTTTCATTTTCCCCTCTCTTTCTTCTTAATTTCCTACCGAGCTAACGCCCTCCCCATAAAATAGACAGATTGAAAATATGTATACCATTTGCAATAGTTGTAACTTTACCGTAACGCTATAAATAATATCAAAACCTTCGCATCTATCTGCAGGACTTGTACATTGACTGTTAACTTTGACTAAAATCAATGCACCATGAATTATAATTTCAGCCCTCATTTGGGACTCCACCGTCAGTCTTCCTTAGGGTTTTTGACTTCTTTGTTGAAAAATCACTTTAACTATTTAATTTGTTTAAAAATCTTAAGCTTATTCAATATTCCATGAAGGTAAGCTGACCGGACTCATACCTGGTAGCAGAGCCCTTGTTGAGTTCCAGTTCGTGAGCGGTAAAAGGTAGAGGCCTGAACCCAACCTTAGGTCTATTACCTATTCACATGTTAAATGAAGCATATTCCATGCTTTCAAATTAATAGCTTTCTGGACCGCATACTTTGCTATTATGTAACCCTCATATCCATTCCTATGAAGATTGTGTCAATTCTTCATTCTGTTACTTATTGATATTGTAAGATTCATTTCATATAACTTAGTCCTTGCAAGAGTTATATTCAGTGAAATCCAGGTACCTGCTTAATTTGCAAGAGTTATATTCAGTGAAATCCACGTACCTGCATAATTTGCAAATTTCCTTTATTTATTATCACAAATGATGCTAGGGTTTAGGCAGCACTGCTATATCCATTACAATATAGGAGTATCTTTTAGTTCAATTTTAAGAACATAATTCTTTTATCATCATACATACTTTCTTCATTCTTGTCAACAGTTCTGGAGTACTCTCAGCCATGACCTTGCTAAGTCCAAAGACAAGGAGCTTGTAAGCTTAATGGCTGGAGAAGCTGTATAAATCGTCACTCAAATCCAAGCTGCAAGGATACTGTGGTACGATCTGTTATTGTTACAATTTACATCTCATTTTGAAATATTATCTGTATGGTTCCATGGGGGGCTTGGGTTTCTATTTTCATGAGCAGGAGGTCTCATGAGAAAAAAAAAATTGTGCTACAGGATTAACTGGAATCTTTTGGAGAAAAATCGGAGCCCCTACCTTTTAGGAATGAATATTTCAGCTGGTGAAATTGGGGTGGGGCTAGAAATTGCCCCTACAGCTTAAGAGTTTTTTATTCATCTAAAATTTTAAATTCTTATTAGAAAATAAAAATATAGAATTTTCATTTATTTATTATTTTTTATCAAAGCATTAAAGTTCATTCCTTAAATTTTGGAGCTAAAAATTTAAACAGAATTGTAAGAGCTAAGCTGAGATTTTTAAGGAAGCCTCCCTACATAAGACCTTACCCTAAGTATATTAGTAATAGCCCCTCTGACTGCCATGTACAGCTGTAAGGGAATTTCCACTAGCCTTTAATTATTACCAATTTTATAGGAAAATTGTAAGTTTATTGACTATTAAAATCTGTGGATCATTGAAGTTATGCAATTATTTTTGGTTTTGGTTCAAAAGAGAGGGGCCCGTATGAATGAAAAGGGATTGGCCAAAGGAAAATCAGGGGGATAGATTTGGAAAAGACGATGATCTTCCAACAAAAACCCGTGTGGTGAGATAAGGCGCGGCCAATAAAGGAGGATAAGGCGCAGCTGTGGAAAAATAGGGAAAGGCGCCACATTCAGTCAGAAAGTGAACATCCCATGAAAGATAAGAGGAGGCAGCTATGTGAGTGGGGATAAATTGTGAAGAGCAGGTCGAAAGAGAGAGAAAGTAAAGGCCCGTGGAAGAGAGAAAAGAGTCGTGTTTGAGAGAGTTTGCTGAGACAGAAGGAGAACGTAGAAACTACAGAGAGGCTGTGAGGATTCAATGAAGGGCAGCGCCATACCATCTGGTATGTGAAGAATTTAAACAGAGGTTGAAATTGAAAGGGGTAAATCTACAGACCGAGTGGGAGAAGTGATGCCAAAGAGGGCAGCAGAGAAAATGTTAAGAATATACAGGGGGTAGGCAGAGTTGTGTAAAAAAGATTGGTGAGGAAACACCAATAGAATTGATTTGTTTTGTAATTCTAAATGCAGATTTGCATTCTGATTTGAATTAAATAAAATATGATTGTTTCAAAACCAGTTTCATTATCTTTATCAACAACTCTTTGTGGTTGTGAGTGAATTGGGAACAAAGATCTGTCTACATCAGAAAGAGGAACACTTAACTTTCTAATATTGAGGATATAAAAAAGATTCCTTGGGATTATCCTAGATGATAATAGGATTATTGTATAAGTTGGAAGAGAATATAGTTATAAAGAAAGTAGTTTAATTAGGGGAGAGGACTCAGGGGAGAGGACTCAGTACCTGAATATGTTTCAATAGTTGTGATAGTAGTTGTTTATATTATGCCCAATATTTTTGTCAATATTAGACCAATAGCTGTGACTTTAAAGTTGTTAGTGTTGATGATGACTACCCATAATTAAATAAAATGTATTCCTTTGATCTAAAAAGAAACCAATCATGTGATTCCACATCAGCACTCAATAAAACATGCTGTGAATGTACAAGTATTGGTCTCACTTTTTTTGGAGGCATTTTTGGACACCTTGACAAAAAGCATGCTGATGTGGCATCATATTTGATGATGCCGCCCTGAAACCTTAGTTATAAGCAGGGGACTTGCCAAGTAAGCTGCTGTAAAAAATTGGGACTGATTTGAAATTTCCGTGTAGGATAATTAGAAGCACGAAGTTAGGGTGCACAACTACTAGGTCCTCTCCCCTATATAGCTTGTGGGTTTTAAGATGGAGCATGTAGAAAATTGTTAGATTGTGTTCTTGTCAATGAGATAAGGAAGAGGTTGGAGATATCTTAAAATCAAATCTTGTCTATCTAAACCAATATTTCTCACATCACTTAATTTATGTGGGATTTACATTTTAAATCAATCTATGTGATGTAATTAATTATTTTTTTCTAGTGTCATCAAATATAATAAGATAAAAAAATTACAACTCATAAGGGTTAAGGAAGATAGAGGAAGATATTAAAATTTGTAATATTTATGTCATATATGAGTTTGAAATCTAGCCAAGGAGTTAATATGTGAAATTTTCATATGATCCCATAATAGTCTATCCAAAATAGAAGATAGGGTAAAAGCTCAAATTAAGGTGTAGAAAATTATAGAACACATTCAAATGAAGGACATTTTATTTTTATTCAAGGCCTATTAAATAAAGAGTTTTTTCTTAAATTTTAAATATTTCATATTCAAAATTCTTTATGAAATAAATATTATGTTTTCAACCAAGGATTGGACCAACAAAAGAGTGGCCAAAACATAAGATTTTAGTGGATTGTAGCCTTCATTGTAAGCATTCATAAAATAAGTCAATTTATTTTTGAAAATGATTTTTACTTTTGTCTTTGTTTTAGAAAAAAATAAAATCCTAACATTGATATATACAATATAAGTTATGCATCATCTAATAGAATTATTCTAATGATAATTAATCTTAATGAATTGTATTCATAATAAAAAAATATGCAACAAAAAACTATGAAAACATTTGCATGCATTAAAAATCCTTGTTATTGATCTATGTTTAATAAATTATGAATTTATCTTATTTCTAAAAAAATATGCATTATGAAATAATTAACATCCATTAAATTAATACTAAAGTAAACAAAACAAGTTATTAATAAATTCTTCAAAAAATGATATTATTTTTAAAATTTTAAAAAAAATATCTTTAGAATAAATACAAAATCTGAAAAATTTATTTTTACCTTTCCAGATATATGATAGGAAGTAAATTTTTTGTTAAAAATATTTTTTATGATGGCACCCACCGAGATAGATGCCTAAAACTTAACTAAATTTGAGCTAGTAGGTGAAGAAGAAGGGAGGTTGTGTTTTTGTAAGCAACCCACACAATCTCTATAGAGGTTTGACAAATAAATAAGTCACAAGGAAATATAACTAAGCTACAGAAAAATAGAACTAAGCTATAGGTAAACAATTTGTTGCTGTAGGAACAAAAACTATGTTGTAGGTGCATAGTTAGATGGTATAAGAATATTAAAAATTTATGTTACAGAAATAGAAACATATGCCACAAGGGTTGAACTACATAAGCACCACAGTGTTCACAAAGAAAAAAAAACTACTTTCTTGAACAATAAATTCATAGAGATTTACCACTCACAATAACACATATAATAGAAAAAGAAAGCAAATTTGAAAGAGTAATATGTTTTTTCATTTAATTTAGAAAATACTATCATTTACAATCATTTGTACACATTTACATTCCTTCAAGTACTAAGCTAAAATATAAGAGATTCCCCTGTTCTACTATATTCCTTTTTTACTCTCTTTTCTCTATTTTTTTATTTCTTCATATTCCTAACTGGTATCCTCTTGACATTTTTTTTTCTTTATTCTTCATTTTTTCTTTTCTTTCTTCTCTTCTTCCTCAAATCCATCTGAAAATATAGAAACTTCTTTCAAATCCCACCTAAACTACATGCAGTACATAAAAAATTGTCAATTGTCCAACTACTCCGTTTAAGGTTTAAAATTCTCACTCAATTCTTTTCCTCTCCATTTTGTCTTCTTCTTGTTCGTAAATGAACTTGCAAGTAGTCACTTGCTGCTCCAGATAACCAAAATATATTTAAATAAAAAAATATAACAACCCTCATACATGGTGGTAGGTAGAAGAGATGAAAATAAATAAATAAATAAAGCTAAGAATTAGATGATATCCCTACATCAAACTGCCAGGATACAGAAAATTTTGAACCCTTGCTCATTGATAAAATTTTGTGATGTTAAATTGAAATTAGTAACAAAGTTTTTAATATTTCTAACTTAATTTTAATGCCATAGATAATGTCAAATATCTTGTAAAATTTTCAGAAGTCTATTTCCTCTAACCTTCTTTTTTTCTTCTTCCTCTTTCCCTGTTTTTCTACTGAGCTAACACCCTTCCTAGCTGGCACAGAAAATGGACTAACAAGTGAGATACAAGCTAAAAATATATTTGCTAAGACAATTTTCAGGACTTTAAAATTCGTAATAACTACCTATATGCCTATTGAAAATCAAGGGATGGAAAGTTGGATTTATAATCAGTGTCCTTATCCTCTGAAACAGCGATTTTTCAAAAACTGTCATTTTTCTTTCCAACTTTTTACTCACAGACCTAGTGAAATGTCCTTTCATCTTTTCTCCTTTCTAGGCAAAATTGGAAATAAGGATTCTGTTCGCAACAATTCTAACTTGATTATTACGCTATAAATAATGTCAAATATCTTGTAGAAATCCAGAAAATAATCCGAAAAGCTTTAGAAAATATCTTTTTCTTTTTCCTATTTTCTTGTTTCTTTTTGTTTCCTTACTGAGATAATGCCCTCCCTAGCTGGAACAGAAAATAGGGAAAAGAAAATTGCTTTTACAGTTGCGTGAAATGACCTTCCATCCAAGGTTTTAAGGTTTGAAATTAGAGCCTTGCCTGTCAACAAATTTTTAAATGACGGTTATCTATTGAAAGGTGCCCTTAAAAACATTATGATATACCTTAGTGTAAGTAAAATTATATATATATCATTATAATTCTCTATAAATTTTGATAGTCTATCCAAAATCTCTCCTTTCATCTAATACAATCTTCTTAAAAATTTTGATTGTATTTTATGACAAAAATCTCTAAATACAGTCATACGACCATCAAAGTTAAGCCCTTCCTTCCATCTTTCTCTTCTATTCAGATAAGATCAAGAAAATATGCATTCTGTTGCAATAATTCTGATTTGGTATTTTGGTTTTAACAATATAAATAATATCAAATATGATGTAAAAATCCAGAATAACTTCCTTAGGTTTTAAGAAAATATCTAAATAATGTCAATAAATAATGTCTATCCTGTGAAAATCCAGAGATTTAGAAAAATATCTTTTCACTCCTGCTTTTCATTTTCCTCCTTCTCTTTCTTCTTAATTTCCTATCGAGCTAACGCCTTAATATTGTTTTACAATAGTGTGAAATGCCCTTCCATCTTTCGCTTCTTTCCAGGTAAGATTGAAAATATGCATACCGTTTGCAATAATTATGACTTTACCGTAACTCTATAAATAATGTTAAAACCTTCATATCTATCTGCAGGACATGTAAATTAACTTTTTAACTTTGACTAACATCAATGCACCATGGATTATAATTTCAGCCCTAACTCCACCGTCACTCTTCCTTAGGGTTTGTGAATTCTCTGTTTAAAAATCAATAAATATTTATTCTATTTTTATTGCAACAATTTATCTTTAACTATTTAATATGTTTAAAAACCTTAAACTTATTAAATATTCCATGAAGATAAGCTGAGCGGACTCATTTCTAGTAGCAGAGCTCTTGGTGAGATCGAGTTCGTGAGCGGTAAAAGGTGCAGGCCTGGACCAGCCTTAGGCCTATTACCTATTCAAATGTTAAATGAAGCGTATTCTACATACTTTCTTGTCAGCAGTTCTTGAGTAGTCTTAGACATGACCTTACCAAGTCCAAAGACAAGGAGCTTGTAAGCTTAATGGCTGGAGAAGCTGTATAAATCTTCACTCAAATCCAAGCTTTAAGGATACTGATTCTGGCACGATCTGTTATTGTTAGATCTCATTTTCAAATATTAAGTATATTAGTAATAGCCCTTCTCGCTGATGGATAATTGTAAGTTTATTAACTATTAAAATTGTGGATCAATTAATTTATGCAATTATATTTGGTTCAATTTTAACTACAGAGCATATTATTAAAGCTATATATTGGTTTTTCTATATTTATATTTTTTTTGTGACGAATTTGAAAATATTTTCTTTTAAGGATTATTTTAGAGTTGAAATAGAGTTTGTATTAACCATGGTTTAAAAGTTTGTTTGGTAATTATTGTTCAAAACAAAATAATATTACTAATTAAATAAATTTGGTAACAACTTTCTCACTACAAATGACCTCTTTGTGTGAGACTCTAAAATACGCATCTCCAAAATTAGTAGGACAGATGAACTCTTATCATTCTGTTGGTCTGGTGAAGCCCAACAAAGATTCTCAAACAGATCGGATAGCACGCCTTTGCCTGAATTGGCAAGTTTCTCTCACGCACTGATTTTTCCATTTATTGGAGTGGAGACCACTATAAATTTCGCTACTCTCGTGATCTTGTTCTTACTTTGCTTTTTTTTTTCGCTTTCTTTGCTCATTTTTAATATTAACACATTCTACATAAAATAACGCATTCCTTAGGATTATCCTTAGATAATAATAGGATTATTGAATTAAGTTCCAAGAGAATATAGGTATAAGGAAAGTACCTTAAACATATAGCATGAGGGTTTTTTAAGATGGAGCATGTGGAAAGGAGTCAAATTTTGTTTCGATGTTGTTAAATTGTGTTAAAAGCAATGAGGTAAGGAAGAGGAGGTTAGAGAATAAATTTTCAAAGTCAAATATTGTCTATTTAAGTCAATATTTCTTACATTTTAAATCAATTTATGTGAGATGTAATCAATTCTGTTAAATGAAAAAAATATTTACAACTCATAAAGGCTAGGAAAGATAGAGGAAGATAGTAAATTTTGTAACATTTATGGTATATATGGGTTTGAAATCTAGTCAAGAATGAGCTAAAACATAGAAATTTTCACGTCAATCTTATAATAGTCTATTCAAAATAGGAGTTAGGATAAAAAAATGAGGTTAAGGTGCAGAAAATTGTAAAACACATTCATTGTCATTCAAAGGTGATGCCATCATGACCTTCAAATGAAGGTCTATTAAATGGAGGTCTATCAAATTAAAACCTTTTTCTTAAATTGTAAATGTTTCATGTCCACAATTCTTTATGAAAGGGGCCTTTGATATTTGAAGATCTTTTGATGTCATTCTCTTACTAGTCATATATTTTTTTAAATATTATGTTTTCAAGCAAGGGTTGGACCATCAAATAGAGTCATCACAACCTTGGATTTTGTAGGGTTGTACCCTTCATTGTAAGCATTCATAAAATTAAAATTTATAATATATTTTATTAAATTATTATATTTTCTAGTGAACATAGGTTTTTTTTATTATTAAAGATTAAGGTTTTTTTAAATATATGCCAAAAAAAAAATAAAGTTAAAAAAATTGAAACATATTTTTATGTTATATTGATGTTCTCGTTGAATTTTTTTTTTAAAAATACTTATAATATATACAGAACAAGTTATGAATTATCTAATAAAATTATTCTAAATGATAATTAATCTCGATGAAATATATTCACAATAAAATATATGCATCAAAATGATACTGATTTTAAATATGGTGGTCTCTATTTCCATGTCTTTCTCTGATAAATTCTCTAATAAATGGTTGTCGTGTTTGATACAGAGACTTGGATAAAACTTCTTTGTCAAAACAGTCCTGTGAAAGATAGAAGGCAGAGAAGATGGTTCAACTAGACATCCCTAGTTGTGATGGCAAAGGTAAAGAAATTCCAATTTCTGAAGTAACCGGCCAAGGCAAAACACTTCAACTTGCTGAAGTAAAGGACGAAGACAAAACACAAAGCAATGCTTCAGTTGAATCATGGCTAATTCAAGTAAAGAGCACATTCAATCCTCCACATAAAATGTGGCAAGTCTCTAGAAAGGTTTGCATTTATAGGGTGATTAAACGCATGATGGTTTCCAATCCCGAAAACTATGCTCCTTTCGTTATATCATTTGGGCCATACCATCACCAAGAAAATCCTCAACTATTTACAATGGATCAATATAAACTCGAAGCAATTCATAGAATGTTGGCAAGATTGAAAATAAATGTCACCAGCTTGATTACAGAGATTCAGAAGCTGGAGAGTGAAATAAGAGAGTGCTATGCAGAACCAATTGAGTGGGATGGAGAAACATTATCTTGGATGTTAGCAATGGATGCTTGCTTTATTCTTGAATTTTTGAAAAGCTTTGCTCTAACAAGGGAAGAGAGTGATACAGATTGCTTTAACCTTGTTTTCCAAAATAGAGATTCTGAGAACTCAATGTTTGGTGGGATACTAGATGACATTATGAAGTTAGAAAACCAAATTCCACTTTTTATTCTCATAGTGCTACTCCAGTTAGAGTTTGGAACCCGAGAACTTGCAATTACACAGTTAGCTGCACTGTTGAGTACCTGCAAAGTGTTTTGCGGATTTCCATTCTCTTCACTTTTACCAGGGAACGTTGAACCAACACTGAAGAAACACATAGAGAAAGATCCATGCCATCTACTGGATTTGTATAGAATGGTGATTAAAGATCTGTTAACAAATTCGAATCCCGAATCAGCTAGCCCTATTGACAAAGACGGCTGTGGTGGTGGTTATAATATCAACGGTAAGCGTAGACGGTATGGACGATGGATGAATATGGCACTACCTGGTTGGATGCAACGACAAAGCTTCATTGATATACCTTCTCCCGATGAAAGTTGCTCTACCTTGTGTCCCGAGTCTACCGCTGATAGCAGGTCTACCCTCACTGCCGAATTATTACACGGCGCTGGTATCAAATTCCAACCAGGCAAAATCAGATTTGAAAAGAGAAAGTTTGGAAGTAGTACGTTGTTCCTCCCTCAAATCCAAGTGTGGGACAACACAGAGACATTGTTGCGGAACTTGATGGCATATGAGGAGTGTCAAAGGTGCTCATGGTCTCCAGTAGAGACAATAGTTTCACATTATGTACATCTCTTCAAAGGTTTAATCGATTCAGAGAGAGATGTTTCTGTACTGCGAAAATCTCAAGTCATTTGGAACTTCGTGGGCAGTGATGAAGACATGGCACGCGTGTTCAACCATCTTACGGATGGAATGACATTTCATTCAATTCAAGAAATTGAGGTGGTGATGAAAGAGGCGAGCGAACATTATAACAGTCAATGGAATGTGTGGATGAGCCAGTTTAAGAAAGAACATTGTTCAAAACCATGGTATATTCTGTCCCTTGTGGTGGCGACACTTATTCTGGGTATGACCGCTGTGCAATGTATTTATTCAGTGAAGAAGTAGAGTATAATTTTTTTACTATACCTTTTTTTATGTTA
>VDFB02109227.1:0-14118 GCA_007258455.2 Sequoia sempervirens | reverse complement strand
TTGATCTCTACATCAAACTCCATGACTTTAGTAATGCATCCAACCCTTTTTTCATTAAGATCCTTACTGAGCAAGAATTCCTTCACGCTTGGATGTGCTACCATCAAGAGAATCTTATTGTTAGAAACCAATGGTTTGAATTTCTTGAGGCTTCTAATGACAACTAGAACATGTTTTTCTATGAATGAATATCTCTACTCATAATCGGCCAATCCTTGGATGAAAAATGCAATGGGTTGTTCTAAGCCTTCACTATTTTGTTGAACCAACATTGCTGAAATAGAGTCAATGTTTCCAAATGCATACAAGATAAAATCTTTTGTAAAATCTGGATTCACCAGTGTAGGGGTTGATGCTAAAGCCTCTTTAATGGCTTCAAAAATGTGTTTTACCTCTCTAGTCCAGCTGAAAATTGCATTTTTCCTCAACATAGTAGTCAAAGGTTGTAAAAGGTTTGCTACATCAAGTATAAATCTCCTCAAAAAATTAATTTTTCCCAAGAAACTTTGTAGCCCTTTCTTGTGATTGGGCAAAGGCAGTTCCAGAATAGCTTTGACTCTCTCAGGATCAACAGTGATTCCTTGCTTTGACACTATGTGTCCTAATAGCTTACCCTCATGAACAACAAAGATACTTTTCTTGGGATTAAGGGAGATTCCATATTCCCTACATCTTTCAAACACTTGTTTTAAACTTCTGCAGATGTTCATCAGCATTCTTTGAGAATATGGTGATATCATCTAGATATATCAGCACTATTTTATTGATTAAGCCTTGGAAAGCCATGTCCATAGCCCTTTGAAAAGTGGCTCCAGCATTGGACAAACCGAAAGGAATTCTCTTGTAGGCCATAGTGCCCCATTTTGTTGTAAAGGCAGTCTTGTATTAGTCCTCTTCTTTGACCAATACCTGGTTATAACCAGAATATCCATCAAGCAAAGAAAATATCTCTGAACCAACAACCACTTGGAAGATCTACTCCATGGAAGGTAAGGGATAATGATCTTTTAGAGAAGCTCTATTAAGATCTCTAAAATCTACACATAAACTGATTTCACCATTTTTCTTTCTAACCGGTACCAAATTAGAGACCCAAGAAGTGTGCTTAATTGGAAAAATAATCCCACCCTCAACTAATTTAGTCAATTCCTTAATCATTAAAGGTTCAAGCTTGGGGTTCAAAGGTCTTTGTTTTTGCCTAACGGGCTTAGCATTGGGTTCTAGTTCTATTGTGTGCTAAGAAATTCTAGGATCAAAACCTCTCAAATCGGAATAGTCCCAAGCAAAAATATCCTGAAACTCTTGACATAAAGCAATGAAAGCCCGTTTATCTGATTCAGAACAAATTTTTCCAATCTTGAGAAGCTTACCTTTAAAAATCTCCAACTCTTCGTAATGCTCCTCTTTAATCTGAATACTAGTTTTATTCCTTTTCATCTGATCATCGGTACTGAATATGGATTCTAAAGTAACCAAGCCCTTGGGAAACTTATTTGTTTTCAGCTGGATAATCTGATCCTCATATTGTTGTTTCAGCTTTTCCTGATTTACAATAGAAAACTGGTCTTCCTCAAGTAAGAAACTTAGAATCTGTTTGTCACTTTCAAAGACTTGCCAATTAATATTGTTATTTGGAATAAATGGCCTAACAATTATCTTAACATGTGGCTGTACTTTTTCTTTTATGATCTCATTAGGAATGTCAAATTGTGCACCAATTGCAACCAATCTATCTGCATGTTTATTCTGACTCCTAGGGATTGAAATCAAATTAAAGGCATCAAATTCCTCGATCATATCCCATACTCTATGCTTGTAAGCTTTCAAAGTGTCATTTTTTTGTTACATTCAACCCTCTTACTTGGTTAACAATTAATTCACTATCTCCCAATACCTGCAAACAACAAATTCCTCTCCTCCTTGCCCATTCTAAACCTTGTATTAGCCCTTCATACTCAATAGAGTTGTTAGAATAGGAAAAGGAAAATCTAAAAGCAGCATAATATATGTCACCCAGTGGTGAAATCAACATTGCACCTCCACCAGCTCCATTTCTGCTTCTGGAGCCATCAAAATACATTTGCCATAACTCATCTTGTTGTGATAACTATTGTTTTGCTTTCTTCTCAATGTTTGGCATTTCTGATTCTGGTTCATGAAGTACATAAATTCCTAATCCAGCTTCTTGAATAAGTTCACTTGGATTATCTATGATGTTTTTTGTTGCCCACTCATTTAGCAACACTTCTGGTATACATTCAGTTTGTAATTCCTGAGCTGCAGCAAGCTCACTGTCCTCAAGAACAACACAATTAGCAATAATTGCACTTGGCACATAAGGCCTAATGTGATCCTTAGCCAATGACTCAGACTTAATTGTTACTTTTGTTCCATATCTGGTCCTGAAGAGCATATGGGACCAATCAGATGATAGATAACCTCCAATCTTTGCAGTGAAGTCCCTTGATAGGAACAAGGCAAAGAAAGGAGGTAAGTCAATAACAAAAACATCTTGAGGAATAGAAAAGTTTGGACAAGCATGTAATGTGAGTCCCAGATCTTTGGTAACACCCACATTGTTAACTACTGTACCATCTAGCTAAAGAACTCCTTTCTCAAGGGGCTGGTATTTTAGTCCTAACTGATCCACAATCTTCTTTGGCATGACTAAACTACTGGCTCCACTGTCAACCATGCAGTTGTGAACTATTTTGTCTCCCACAATTAATGTCACATAGAAAGGAGGAGGCTTAACGCCCTTTTCATACGTCTTTCCTGGTTGTTTACTTTGTTGTACATCATTTTCCTTCTGTTCATTTGTGAAAACAACTTTGACTGTATCAACTAAAGGTTCATTCGTTGTTGCCTTTCCAGTTAAAGCAAACTGTAACAATTCCTTTTGACCTAGAATTGCCAAGGAATCCCACATAGACATTATGATGTTCATCTTTTTCATATTTTTTACAATATTAAAAGGCACTGCAAAATTTATCTTATGTTGTACTCTTGCAATAGCAGGCTCAGTTTGCCAGTGAGATTGCTCTCTAGCAGCTATTTGTGGATTTCTCTGCAAAATGTGAGGCACTTGTGATGTAGATGGTTCATTAGCTACTACTTTTCATTTAATGACCGCCTGCTCAAGTTCAAGGGCTCTTTTCTTTGATCTTGTGTTTGCAGCAATTGAGGAATCATTTGCATTTATTCCACAAAACTCTTCACCTTGCCAGTTTAGAAGAGTGGCTTCATTGGTAGATTGGTCTTGTTGTTGTAAGGATCCATCATTAGGTGGATTCTACTATGTATGTGAAACATTTTGTACCATCAAGGCCTGATTAATGATTTCATTTGAACAAGTGACCTGATTATGAGGTTGGTTGCAAGGATAGCACCATTCATAATCTGCAGCCAAATTATTCTAAACAAGGACAATATCCCTGGCTGCACTAAGAGGAGTAGGGTTATAAACCTGAAATGGCCTTTAGTTAATATTCTGCCTTGTACCCTGATAATTGCCTTGGTAAGGATTCCTATTACCTTAATATTGTTGACCTTGATAAGGCTTACTTGCAGCTTGATTCTGCTATTGGTAAGGTCTATTATATGAATGTTGTTTTTCTAGATTCACCAATTTATTACCAAAGGTCTGCAACAAACTCTTATCTCTTGAAGCCTCGTGAGATGAGCTTGTTGAGGCATTTTCGATTTACAAAGAATCGGAAAATAGTTGATGACACTAGAGCAAAATTCGGGCAGGTGTGTGTGGGTGCGGGTACTTCTGAAGTGGCATACTCAGGTTGTATCCCCGTGAAATATTGGTATTGGTGGCCTAGGAACAATTTTAATTTGCCTCGACCAAATAATTTTCTACCCTTATTGCTACTATAAGCATTTGGTAGAGATAATTTCCCATTGATTGTGTCATTACTACTATCTCACTATTTATGGCTTTCAAATAATACAAAAAGGCATGTTCAGGAGAAGGCCTCACAGTAGCTAGGATTCTATCCCAAGTTTTTTGAAATCTGAAGTTAAAATTTGACATTTGCTCTTGAGGAGCTCTTCTTATGGTTGTTAACTATTCAACCAGTGATAAGTGATCAGATTTTTCCTGAAATTGCTTATGCAACTTATCCCCTAACTCATCCCAAGTTGCAATCGACCCAACTTGCAAACCTCTAAACCATTGTAATGATTTTCCCTTAAAGGAGGCTGCAATCAATCTGACAGCTACGTTCTCTTGGGTTATATGGTGAACCCCACAAAGAGATGCCACGTCTCTGATATGTTCTATAGGAGTTGTTTGATCCTTCCTCTCAAAAGGCGTTTCGGAAGCCGCTATAGGAATATCATCATGTTAGCCGATTCAATGGATTACCCATTGAATGGCATTGCGCTTATTTCTAGCCATTTGCAAAGCTTGGTACCGATTGGACTCTTACCAAAAGCAGAATAGCAATGTAATGTTCTAACTAGTTTTTAAAGTTGTTCTAAAATTTGGTGGGGTTGATTGAACCCTCTTTGAGATGGACACTCTCTTAAAGGACCTACTTTGTCTTCTAGGAGGAGATAGGTGCAAATATTCAAAAGATTTGGAACTTCTTGTCTGAATCTTTTTCATGTAAAACTATATAGCACTGGTTTTAAGTTCTTCCCATAGTGAAAGTTCCCAGATATGCAAAATTTTGCCTCTCAAAGGCCTGAAAATGCTGGAAACATATCAAAACCAGTAATATCTTGTGCTTTTTCCTGAATTGTTTGATTCGATAGTCCCACCGAGCGTGCCAAAAAACTATTAACACTTGGATTTAGCACCCTGTTGAATGTGGAATTCAACAATCTAGTGTAACATGGGAATGATCTCAAAAGTATGAATACTTAGATAAGACCAAACCTCCAAAGAAAGGTCAGCTTCCTATGATGGTTATCACCTAATCTACAGATTTCTTTCGAGGGAAAAGGGTAAAAAGATAACCTAAAATGAAATAATCTACCTCTATGGTGATGCACCTAACTAAAATAAGATAATGAAAACTAGAAATTCAACACTTGACATCAACTAGTAAGAAATGAGCATGTACAATCCATTACAGTGTATTGTTGCATAAGTATTTCACTAAAAGGCTTGAACACAAAAAACCAACTCAAGGAAGATAAACTTCACAATCAGCAAGTAAAAAGCACCCTTTTGACACAATTAGTGACCTACTCTAACACACTATTTGCAGAAGGTATAAATTAAGAGATAAAGCCATAAGGAAATTATGAAATATTTCACAAATAGCTTGATCAAATCTTTAGACATACACTAAACTGCAAAGAATGAAAAGAAAATTAATTCATTACCAGAACTAGCCAAGGTATTATTTTGTATTCGATATCTCCAAAAAGTTACAAAGCATACTCCATCTGAGAAAGGATTGCAAAAAACCACTAACTCCAGAAATTGCATAGCTAGAACTGAAAACAAATGAGTTACAATGAGCCAATATAACTCACCACCCAAGTGGTTGCACCAAAGTAGGATCCAATAATCACCTTGGGTCAGATGCCCTAGAAAAGCCTAAGAAAAAGGCTTTAAATTCCTCACAAAACCATCTCCAATATGTGTGAAGGAATGATTTTGGCCATAACAAACAATTAAAACTGCCAACAAGGTGTAATAATGGCCCTAAAAACATGGAAAGATGTTTCCAAACTGAAAAAACCTCTCCAATATTCCCTCCATTTGTTTCTCTCTAAATTCAAAATCCCTATATGCTTCGCATATGTTGGCGACTGAAAATCAACTTCCCCTTGTTTGTGGAAAGTCATTATCACAAATATATTTCTTCATTTTCTCCTCATAACTCAGTCAAATAACCACATGCTTCTATTTTTCAAAGCATATGACCTTGTTTTTCAATGTCATATGTTGCAAAGCCTCAAAGACTTATTTACATTTGAAAACATATTCTATGGCTTTTGATTTTTATAAAAAGATGGAAAAATGCTAAACTCCTATCATCCACACAACAATAGGGTTTCAACCCTCAAGGAAAATAAACAAAAGGAAACAAAACATAATCTTCTCATTTTGCTAGAAGCTTCTTGGAGAAGCTATGCTGCCACCATTTCCATTGCTAGGGTTTTGGAGCTGGTTTCGAAGATTTCTCTATGAATTTCAAGGTTGCACAGAGGCATTTCCATGTGTCTGAACTTGTTAATTTCCCACGTAGATCATCTGGTAAGTGATTCTTTTGAAAATAAAAGTGAATGAAGAGCTCTTTGTTAGTGATTTGGGCCCTATAGGCTGCAACATTCTATACTTATTCACCCATTTCGAATGCTTTTTATTTTCTATGATTTCTCCTTCATTTTTGAAAGCTTTTATGATTTTACAGCCACGGCCTCTCTGTTCAGATCTGATATATTTTATATTTATTTTCTGTGTTTTATTACTCTTCTCATTTTGGGTGTCGCCATGAAGAGTAATGATTTGAGCTTTGATAGTCACAGAGGCTTTTCATCACAACTTTTTGGCTTCAAGCATGAGGTAAACCTTCTATAGTGACCCTTGTGTATTTTTCCTGGCTCTGGCTATACATTTGGGATTTACTGTGGATTTAATGGCTACAGCCATTGAGATTTTTCATTGTTTTTCTTCATTTTAAAATGGTTGTAATTCAGCATTTGTGCAACACAGAAAAGAGAAATTTGATAGCCGTTAGGGATTTCTCTGCAAATGAATCTTCTTTGCACGATTTAGGGCCATAGCCCATTTCTTTTATGTCTTTTATCCTCAGCTAATGAAACTTTTGGAGTTCCACTCTTTGTATTTGGGTATCCTGGGCTACGACCATAGCATAGCTCATTTTTTATTACAAGTACCATGATAAAATCACAAGGCAATCCAGTGTCTATACAAAATGCACCCCTTACATTTGGGTTGACGCCACCAACATTGGACTGACAAAATGCAATAATAAATAGAGGTTTTCACTATGTCTCATTGAGCCTCGAACCCGATACTAGACATCTTTGTAATTGGCCTGCCACTTGTGCTGCAGTTTTGTAAATATCTTCATCTGCTAGTGGAATTATGTTTGAAATTATTCTATACAGTTTTCTCAATGAATTTGTGTAATAACCAAAACCATTCGTTCCAGTTCCCACAAAAGAAGAAACACGACTCTTCATTTCAACCCAATCTTCCATAAAGCATGTTGTTGCTCCTTTGTTGTCACCACTGATTAATGAATTTGTGTGGCTCATTGAAGTTTCATGTGTTGCATGCCAGTTAAAACTTCCTACTGGACTCCTCTCATTATCCACAAATTTTAGCAATGTCATATCTGTATCAACATTATATTTGTATCAAGTTCTTTCATTTGATGGCCACTCATATTGTAAAAATAATATATCCATGTTTGTATAACCCAGATTTATATCGCTGAGTACAGTGCATCAACTTGAACATCAAACATGTTGTTGTAATAAAGACCTGTGTTTGGATCTGATTTACCATTTTTTAGATTGTAGGGGATATGAATTCACTTACTTAGTCTTGTATGGTATCTATGTTGTTTATGTCTAACACTTTTCAAGAGCAATCGACAATTACCATTACTTTCCTTCACTATGCCTCTTACAAGCAAAACACTATCCTATATGTATGACCCTGTATTGTTTCATCCACTTTTGAAATGTAGGGGCATGGAGTCTTGACTGTTCACTTGATAATAATGTTGGAGCTGCATTTAGTAGCATAGTTTGTACAAATCAATGATTGCTTTCCCTTTCTTATGAGTTTGATAATTGCTATCATGCATTCATTGAGGCATTGACTTGGGAGAATATTATAATGCTGACATTATTTACCTATGAACATGATAACTGAGATTGCTTTATTTTACATGTTGCTTCATTGTCCTTAAAGTTTCTTCAACCACCTCTGTCATTTCTTACCAACAGGGCATAGTGATATGACCATGTTCATGTGCCAGTGCAAGAGGATTGATTATTCATGAACATGATATGGCAACAAAACTCACAGTATTGTTCTTTAACTGCTGCTCCTTTGACTCATTATCTCCATACTAGCATGATTGTTTTAATCAAATATTGATAAAATACAAATAAGAATCTTCCTTTATTGCTTTGCACCTTGTCTTCATTCTTGTGAGCATGTTATCTATTCCTGTGACTCTGAACATTGTTCTTTTTATCTCTTAGATCATAATGACCGTTGCTTGAGGATTATGGGCATAAGGAATGCTGCCCCTGTCACACTTGTTTATTATTTTTCATATTATGGTAGTCCTTAATTGTATTTGTATCCCAAATGATCATCCTCCTTGAATAACTAGAAGATTGTTACAATGGTATTTCTTTTGATTATCTTTGGATAATGAGTTCATTGAAGCTTAGATTACTGCCTCCTTGAATCTGCAAAGCAAATCTGAAAATGAAATTAACTTGTAGCACTAATGTTATTCATACCTTGCATACCATTGTCATGAGTTGGGCTCAACCCTTGGAGGAGACACATTTATCTCCACTCATATTTGATTAGATAGATGTTTATACCTATAGTTGCACATGAAACAAATAGTTAGAAAAACATATGCATATGCCTGAAGGCTTGATGATTTCTTTTCTCTCTTTTCTCTAAACATGAGCAGCTTATAGCTTGTCTGATGCATGTAAAGGAAAGTCTATACACTGGTGGGTGGATGTGTATGTAGTGTTAGAGACCATAATTGTTTAGAGCTCTACTCTAACCCATTGCAATTCTTTCAGATGCAAGACATGGAAACTGGAAGCTGTAGAGGATGCAAGACAAGCAACTTGGAGCTAAGGATCATGCAGGACAACAGACTCAGACCAGTCATCAGGAAATGACTGGCCTCTTCCCCTATATATGCATTTTTATTCTTTTAATCCATTTGTGTATATATTGCACTTTACTTCCATTGGATAAGTTATATCTCACGGCTTGTGTGCGATAGATTTGAACTCTTGAATCAATAAAGATTTTCTTTCAGTAATGTTTTGTGTAAATATTTTCAATATTGTATACATTTGTATAAATGTAACAATCTATTACTGAAAATAAAAGATTCATGATTCTTATGTTTATATACTTGTATGCAATATAGGGAAGATTAGTATGAAATGCACCTCATTTTCAGTTTGCAAATGCTTAAACTCACTCAACTTGACCTAAAATAAAAATGAGTAACATCTCTAGTGACATCTGTTGCATGTTTGCTTGCTAAACACTAGGACCAGTTGCCTAGACTGTCCATTGGGCATGGGGTCACTCAGAAACTCATACTAGGTCTAAAAACAACTTGCTTCAATGTTGTAACTCAATCATGAAAACTCAGAACTCCCTAGAGTTTATTGAAAAACAAAAATAGCAGCAGAAAAACTAGCTAATTGTGCTTAAAAGCACTTAGGGAAATTGGAAACAACAACTAATCTAAGGTGCAGCAGCACTTATTGAAAACATGAAATGCTAAATTGACTGAAATGATATTGATCAAACCTCAAAGCAGTGCTTGAGGTGTATCCCATTGACTGGGATAGGAAAAATTTCACCATCCATCTTGGACAACTAGAATGCATTATGCTCTTTGCATCCTATGATGATAAATGGACCACTCTAGAAGCTGTCAAATTTTGTATGCTTCCTCGGCCTACTTTTCAGCTCATCCCATTTTAGTACAATGTCACCTTCTCTGAAAACTCTAGCAGTTTCCCTTTTGTCAAAAAATCTTTTGGTTTGGAGTTGATGATACTCCAAAGACTTCATGGCTTTGTCCCTAGTCTCTTCCAGCTCCATGAGTTGTGCAAATCTTACTGCTAAGGGATCCTGTTCTTCAAACATTTCCAACTGATGCATTAAATTGAGAGCTGGTAACTCTATAGATATAGGAAGTCTTCCTTCCTTACCATAAACCAACACATATGGAGAATTTCCAATAGATCTCTTAGGAGTTATCCTATCTTCCCATAAGGCATATTTCAGCTTGGTGTGCTAAGCTCTCTGATTGTCTTCCATTATTCGTTTTATGATTCTAATCAGGTTATTATTAGTGCTCTCAACCAAACCATTACCCTGGGGGTAATAATTTGAGGAAATGTTTAGATATATACCATTTTTCACTACCCAATCAGCCACTCTGATTCCCACAAATTCCAAGGCGTTATCTAAAATGATGGAGTCTGGAACTCCAAATCTGGTTATTATCTCATCATAGAAATTTAATAGAGAGGTTTCATTGGCTTCTTTCAGGGCTACTGCCTCTATCCATCTTGTAAAATAGTCTATAGCAATAAGTACCCACTTGTGCCCAGCACTGGAAGGTGTGTTTATGGGTCCAATGAAGTCAATGCCCCATTTCATGAAGGGTCGCTCCACTTGAATTGGTTGCAAAGGTAATGCTGGCAGCTTTTCCTTTCCAGTGAAAATTGTACATTTCACACATTTTCTATCCCATGCATGGGCATCCTTGAACATGGTTGGCCAATAATAACCGCCCTCATAATCTTCCATGTTATTTTTGGGGCAAAATGACCCCCTGCAGTTCCATCATGGAACTCATGAAGTACTTGGTCAATTTGGTTATGATCAATACACCTTAGCAAAACACCATTAAGATCTTTTCTAAATAAAATATTATCAATCAAAACATATGGAATGGATTGCAATCTGAAATATCTCCTCTTGGCTCTGTCTAAGTGTGGTGGACACTGACCAGTTTGCAGAAAATGAGTCATATCATGAAGCCAGCTTGGTACAACATTATGATCTTGATTATCAATGACTAAGACAACTTTTGTCTCTATTTTCTTTCCATTTTCTAAAGTTGAAACCAACTGTTCACAAAGTCCTTTCCCTCTTAGCAACTTTGTGATCTTGATCTCTACATCAAACTCCATGACTTTAGTAATCCATCCAACCCTTTTTTCATTAAGATCCTTATTGAGCAAGAATTCCTTCACGCTTGGATGTGCTACCATCAAGAGAATCTTATTGTTAGAAACCAATGGTTTGAATTTCTTGAGGCTTCTAATGACAACTAGAACATGTTTTTCTATGAATGAATATCTCTACTCATAATCGGCCAATCCTTGGATGAAAAATGCAATGGGTTGTTCTAAGCCTTCACTATTTTGTTGAACCAACATTGCTGAAATAGAGTCAATGTTGCCAAATGCATACAAGATAAAATCTTTTGTAAAATCTGGATTCACCAGTGTAGGGGTTGATGCTAAAGCCTCTTTAATGGCTTCAAAAATGTGTTTTACCTCTCTAGTCCAGCTGAAAATTGCATTTTTCCTCAACATAGTAGTCAAAGGTTGTAAAAGGTTTGCTACATCAAGTATAAATCTCCTCAAAAAATTAATTTTTCCCAAGAAACTTTGTAGCCCTTTCTTGTGATTGGGCAAAGGCAGTTCCAGAATAGCTTTGACTCTCTCAGGATCAATAGTGATTCCTTTCTTTGACACTATGTGTCCTAATAGCTTACCCTCATGAACAACAAAGATACTTTTCTTGGGATTAAGGGAGATTCCATATTCCCTACATCTTTCAAACACTTGTTTTAAACTTCTGCAGATGTTCATCAGCATTCTTTGAGAATATGGTGATATCATCTAGATATATCAGCACTATTTTATTGATTAAGCCTTGGAAAGCCATGTCCATAGCCCTTTGAAAAGTGGCTCCAGCATTGGACAAACCGAAAGGAATTCTCTTGTAGGCCATAGTGCCCCATTTTGTTGTAAAGGCAGTCTTGTATTAGTCCTCTTCTTTGACCAATACCTGGTTATAACCAGAATATCCATCAAGCAAAGAAAATATCTCTGAACCAACAACCACTTGGAAGATCTACTCCATGGAAGGTAAGGGATAATGATCTTTTAGAGAAGCTCTATTAAGATCTCTAAAATCTACACATAAACTGATTTCACCATTTTTCTTTCTAACCGGTACCAAATTAGAGACCCAAGAAGTGTGCTTAATTGGAAAAATAATCCCACCCTCAACTAATTTAGTCAATTCCTTAATCATTAAAGGTTCAAGCTTGGGGTTCAAAGGTCTTTGTTTTTGCCTAACGGGCTTAGCATTGGGTTCTAGTTCTATTGTGTGCTAAGAAATTCTAGGATCAAAACCTCTCAAATCGGAATAGTCCCAAGCAAAAATATCCTGAAACTCTTGACATAAAGCAATGAAAGCCCGTTTATCTGATTCAGAACAAATTTTTCCAATCTTGAGAAGCTTACCTTTAAAAATCTCCAACTCTTCGTAATGCTCCTCTTTAATCTGAATACTAGTTTTATTCCTTTTCATCTGATCATCGGTACTGAATATGGATTCTAAAGTAACCAAGCCCTTGGGAAACTTATTTGTTTTCAGCTGGATAATCTGATCCTCATATTGTTGTTTCAGCTTTTCCTGATTTACAATAGAAAACTGGTCTTCCTCAAGTAAGAAACTTAGAATCTGTTTGTCACTTTCAAAGACTTGCCAATTAATATTGTTATTTGGAATAAATGGCCTAACAATTATCTTAACATGTGGCTGTACTTTTTCTTTTATGATCTCATTAGGAATGTCAAATTGTGCACCAATTGCAACCAATCTGTCTGCATGTTTATTCTGACTCCTAGGGATTGAAATCAAATTAAAGGCATCAAATTCCTCGATCATATCCCATACTCTATGCTTGTAAGCTTTCAAAGTGTCATTTTTTTGTTACATTCAACCCTCTTACTTGGTTAACAATTAATTCACTATCTCCCAATACCTGCAAACAACAAATTCCTCTCCTCCTTGCCCATTCTAAACCTTGTATTAGCCCTTCATACTCAATAGAGTTGTTAGAATAGGAAAAGGAAAATCTAAAAGCAGCATAATATATGTCACCCAGTGGTGAAATCAACATTGCACCTCCACCAGCTCCATTTCTGCTTCTGGAGCCATCAAAATACATTTGCCATAACTCATCTTGTTGTGATAACTATTGTTTTGCTTTCTTCTCAATGTTTGGCATTTCTGATTCTGGTTCATGAAGTACATAAATTCCTAATCCAGCTTCTTGAATAAGTTCACTTGGATTATCTATGATGTTTTTTGTTGCCCACTCATTTAGCAACACTTCTGGTATACATTCAGTTTGTAATTCCTGAGCTGCAGCAAGCTCACTGTCCTCAAGAACAACACAATTAGCAATAATTGCACTTGGCACATAAGGCCTAATGTGATCCTTAGCCAATGACTCAGACTTAATTGTTACTTTTGTTCCATATCTGGTCCTGAAGAGCATATGGGACCAATCAGATGATAGGCACAAGGCAAAGAAAGGAGGTAAGTCAATAACGAAAACAAGAAAGGAGGTAAGTCAATAACAAAAACATCTTGGGGAATAGAAAAGTTTGGACATGCATGTAATGTGAGTCCCAGATCTTTGATAACACCCATAGTGTTAACTGTTGTACCATCTAACTGAAGTACTCCTTTCTCAAGGGGCTGGTATTTTAGTCCTAACTAGTCTACAATCTTCTTTGGCATGACTGAACTACTAGCTCCACTGTCAACCATGCAATTATGAACTAATTTATCTCCCACAATTAATGTCACATAGAAAGGAGGAGGCTTAACGCCCCTTTCAAACTCCTTTCCTGACTGTTTATTTTGCTACACATCATTATCCTTCTATTCATTTGTGAAAATAGCCTTAATTGTATCAACTGAAGGTTCATTAATTATTTCCTTTTCAGTTAAAGCAGACTGTAACAACTCCTTTTGACTTGGAATTACCGAAGAATCCCACATAGACATTGTGATGTTCATTTTTTTCATATTTTCAACAATATTAAAAGGCACTGCAAAATTTATCTTATGTTGTACTCTTGCAACAACAGGCTCAGTTTGCAAGTGAGATTGCTTTCTAGCAGTTGTTTGTGGATCCCTCTACAAAATGTGAGGCAATTGTGATGTAGATGGTTCATTAGCTACTGCTTTTCCTTTATTGGTTGCCTGCTCAAGTTCAAAGGCTCTTTTCTTTGATCTTGTGTTTGCAGCAATTGGGGAATCATTTGCATTTATTCCATAAAACTCTTCTCCTT
>VDFB02109226.1:0-27155 GCA_007258455.2 Sequoia sempervirens | reverse complement strand
ATGATAAAGGATAAGAGGAAGGCTCGATTAACTAAATACTGAAGGTTTCAGGGATCATGGATTGGAGGGGGGCCTTATGTCTTATCACAAATATCAGACAAAATATAAGGGGAAGGCTCGATCGTCAAAATCGAAGGTTACAGGGATCGGGAAGAATGCTTAACGCATGAGACGAAAGATGATAAGAGATAAGGAGGATGATTGATCCCTAAAGTATGAGGCTTTAAGAGAACCATTTTTAAGGATTTCATTGGAAGTTCAATGATTGGGAGGACTTAAGGCTTACGAAAGAGAAGCAATAATAGTTAAGGGTTAAGACCGATGGTTGAAACCCTAAATACTTGGGCAAGTGATAGAAAAGAAGGGGTGGAAGAGAGAAAATAAAGAGAAATGGGGAAGGCATGCAAGTATATATGAAGACAAGTGAAAGCTCGAAAGTTCAAAACTTTAATACTTAGCCATCTTTTGGGTTCTTAAGCATAGTTCATGTGAGATGGCTCATAGAAGGTTTCCTAGATCGGTTTTTCTGATGGGCCATATAAGGGGTCATGAAATGCTAACATTTTTGGTGACTTTTGCAAGATGATTGTCTACTAATCATAGAATCCAAAAGCCTTATTAGTCCATTGAGCATAGAGTCAAAGGGGCAACTACAACAACTGGCTTTCCTCGAAAAACAAAAAGATTTACAGGCCACAATTAGAGGAAAGCAAAAAAACCTAGACCATACATTCACTTAAGGAGAATGTAGGGTGTGTAACTGCACTTATTGGAAAAGAAACAACTAAACTAATATGTACATGAACTCTCAAAATCACAAAAAAATAAGGTTTGAGATGAATCCCATTAACTGGGATTAGAAGGGCCTCACCATCCAACCTAGAGAGATGGAAAGCATTGGCCTCCTTAAAGTTGATGATGGCATATGGGTTGCTCTAGATGGAATCAAATTTGGTATGCCTTCCTTCCTTGGCTACCTATTTTTTGATAATTTTGATTTTGAGGCTAGTAAAGTATGTTGTTTTGGGTTTGCCTCTTTATTGCTACTAAATTATTACCAAAACCTTGCAATATGGTTTTAACGTCATTCATTTCACTTAGAGGTGTAGCAAGAGTAGATGGTTGATTGGTAGAAGCCACTAGAATAAGAGCCAATGTGGGTTGGTGAGGAGGAAACTCTGAAAATAGAGGCATTGGCAATCTTGGAGCTATTTTCTCAACTTGTATAAGTCAATTTTATGCTTTGATAGCAATTTTATATGCATCTAGCAGAGTCACCCCACCCATAGATTGTATCATAATAGCTACCTATTAGAAGACCTTAAATAGTAGAGGAAGGCATAATTTGGAGAATTCTTCACAGAGACATGGATTCTATCCTAAGTCTTCTAAAATTTTTAGTTAAAATCCCCCATGAATTCATGGGGTGCCTTCTTAATTATTGTCATCTGCTCCAGTAAGGACATGTGATCACTCTTATCTTCAAAATATTTACATAATTTTTTACCTAACTCATCCCAATTGTGAATAGAGTTAGGTTGAAAACTTATGTACCATTGCAATGCTTTCCCTTTCAAGGATGTGGCTAGGAATCTAATAGCCACATTGTCTTCTATAACATTATGCACAAAATATATATTGACCACATCATGAATGTGTTTTGTTGGGGTAATGGTTATCTCACTGGTGAAATGGAGAATACTTTTCAAAGTGTTCATTGGCATGTCATCCTTTTGGGCTAACACAAGAGGGATACCACCATTAAAATAAGAAAAACCTTGATTTCTAGGGGCAACCATATGAAACAATAGTTTGTCTACCTAGGTGATAAGAGTTGTAGGCTAAAGCAACCTACTGAATGGAGGTGTGGATTGAGCCCTGGGAGATGGAGTCACAATACCACTATTTCTCCTTATTAGTGATAAATAGAGTCTATTCCCTTTTCTAGAAGTGGAAAATGATAGCTTGGTGTATTGAAAATTACCTAATTACCTCTAGAAGATGCTCTTATTTGAATTTTGGGCATGAGTTTGTAGGTCTGACCTGGAACCAAAACTTCTAAGTCCTCAATTGAGTCACCAACTTGATTACAAAGTTTCCAATTACTTTGAATGCATCTTCAAGGCTGCAAATTTTTAAGAACAACACCACTTTCTTAACATAACGAAATAAAGTCCATAAAACTAGTCCCATCGGGCGTGCCAAAAAATAGTTATCATGTGAAATCTCACCCTATTGAACATGGGGTTCAACATTCCAATGACAATGAAATCAACCTCAAGGTGTGGGACCTTGCAGATGAGGCTGGATCTTCAAATAATGCCAACTTCCTTTTCTAACCTAAGTGTAGATGTGTTGGTCCAACCCAACACATGGAATCCTACCACTAACCCTACTCTAACAACTCATATCTAGGAAAGGGGAGGTGATACACCAATCTAAAATATTTCTCCCTGCTTAAAAGAGTATAATATATCAATTAAAATAACCAAATACTTTACATAGTTCTCTATTCCATCAATTTATAGGGGTACACATGGAGGTTAGGGTTTTGAAAGATGCCAAAAGGAAAGGAACATTCACAAAATAACAATGACAATTTTTTTAACAAAACATGAATGCATAGAAGATAACAAAACAACATTCAAACATGAAAGTAAAGAGATTTACACAACATATCCAAGAAGAAAAGAGGTAAATGAGCATTTTTTTATTAATATAGAGGTCTAGAAGCTAGTTTATAGTTGTAGAGTGCAAAATGCATAAGTCTGTTGGAGAAACTAGGGAAGAACCCCTTTCAATGAGCACATGGCTACCCTTTATATAAGATAGATCATGAGAAGAAGAAAAGCAAGTGGTTGGGAATGAAACCCAAGCCAAAACCTCCTGCAAATCATATACAAACAAGTGTCTCCCAAATCTCATGCTGAAAGTCCCAAAAAATA
Organism: Sequoia sempervirens; assembly: GCA_007258455.2. Taxonomy (NCBI): domain Eukaryota; kingdom Viridiplantae; phylum Streptophyta; class Pinopsida; order Cupressales; family Cupressaceae; genus Sequoia; species Sequoia sempervirens. The sequence continues at coordinate 24,210 of VDFB02109226.1, read as the reverse complement.
GCATAGGAAGTCACACCACACTTCCTTAGTGATAAATACATTAATGAAGAACAAAAATCCCCATACAATCCATGAAAAATTGTGGCCAAGGTCTGGTCCTCTCATATAAAAGTGGTCTACACGTAATACATGAAGCATGTGTACCATTTTCCACTTGCAGTAGTTGAGGGATGCATTAAATGTCATCCTTATAGCCTAAAAAATCAGATTCAGTAGTTGGAAAAGTTGTTATAGCATTAATGGAGTTTGCAACCAAAAAATATGACATTCTGAAGTATCACTGAAGTATTGAGCATTAAATGGTCCGCATTAAGAATTTGAAGATGATGTAAACTAATGGTTTTTGAGATTTCAAGTAGATTCTAAATATATATATTTCATTTAAAAAATAATTTATAATTTTTTAATGCAAGTTTTAATAACTTATTTCTTGATAGTCAATAGTAGTTTTAAAAAGTGATATTTATTCAATGATATCAGCCTAACTTTTTTACAAAAGGGATAAAATTATTAAACATATATTGGTAAAACAAATATTTAGTGCAAAAAAAAAATTCATAATTTTTTTGTATATTTCATTTATTATTAATTTTTTATTTGAGATCAATTGTAATGTAGACATAGTTTTATTCTGTAAACAATTTTTTTTGTATATATCCTAATTAACCTTTTATTTTTTGAAACAAAGACATGAATACATAGTGCACAAATATTTAAAAAAAAAACAAATTCTATATGCATGGAATAAAAATCTTCATATTTGAAAAAACTTATATTCACTAGAAAATAGAAAATAAATATAGTAATCAAATTAAATATATTCAAACTTATACTTTTTGGAAAGCTTACTTTAAGGACTATGATCCTACAAATTATCTTTTCATGTTGATTCCATTGTTAGAAATTAGGTGTTGTACACCTTGCATAATGTTTATAATGTTTAATTTATTATTATGTGTGTGGTGCAACTAGGGGGATCTAGGAGTATGTGCATCACTAGGAGTTAATATTCTTGGGGCCACTTTATGTTGTATGTAACATTGAGGTATAATTGTAAAATGTATTTATGTAATATTAGGGAAAGTAATTAAAATAAAGTACCCACTATTAAATGTGGGGACATGGTTTTGTAATCTCATGGTTTTAGTCACATGGTTTTATGTAATACCACTTGGTGGTTTTGTGGGAGCTTGTTTCTAAAAAACAACCACATGGGTAGTTGTTTAACGTTGGTTAGTTGACAGGTTAGCTCTTGTTAGCATTTGTGAGGGTTGAAGCATGGCATGGGATGTGTGGTTACATGCTTGTTCGCATCTAGTGCATGTTGAGGGCTTGATGCTCCAATGGTATTCATGGAGAGCTCTGAAGATGTATTGCAATGTTTATTGCTAAATAATACATGAGTGATGGATGCTTTTGGAGGCTAGGTTTTCCCTCTTTTCCCAGGGTATATCTCGTGTCATCTTTTCATGGGTATGTTGTTTATTCTCTTGCATGTGGATTCTAAATACTTATTTGCATAGATTTCTATTTTGGGTTATGTAGAAATTATCATTAGATGGACACAAGTTTCCTTTCACTTGGTATCAGAACCATGGTTATGGTTGGATAATCCTAGGTTGAAAAAATGTTATTTGAGTTTGAATTTATGGTTTTGCATGAGAGAATGAAAGACATGGCAAGATATGAGGGTTTTGTAGGTTGTTTATTGCAAATCTAAGGGTTTGGATTTTGTTCTTATGATGGGTTGTTTGTAGATTTGGGGTGTGAAAAATGTTGGGTCAAAAGGATTTCTTGGTTGTGCATTCAAATGAGGGTTTTATGGGGGAAATGTTGTAGATGACCTCTTGATATAAAATGGACCTCACGGTTGGATCTAGGTTGGCTGAGAGACAAAAAAACATATAAAATATGCCCTATTTTAGTCATGCAAATTTTTTTGCCCAATCTACCCTCGATCATACGATTGTCAAATTTGCAGTCTATAAAAATTAAAAAAAAAATCTCATCTCTATTAAAATATTTTCCTTCAAAATATTTAAAATAAAATAAAATATAATATAGTGGGGGGGGGGGGCACAGACCCCTCGCCCCACTCACCTATTGGCAGTACCGATAGGTACTGGCAATATTGGTACCCTCTGGTTAGCAAGGTTATTGTTGTCAATGGGACTTTGTCCCCCGGTGCAGGGCCCTCCGGTCTGGTGGGGCCGAACCTCTAATAAAAATAACCAACCAAAAAAGTTTTTAAAAAATTTTAAAATTAAAATTATAAATTGCAATTAAATGTCATTTTGGGTCCGCTGAAAGTTGGAATGTTTCTTAAGTTTTAAACAAATTTAAATTTATTTTGAGATTCACCACCTCCAACGATGGTGTGTTTCCCAAGCACCACCAATGCACCACCCCAGCTCAACCACTATAGCAAAATTGGGTAGTTTTCTTCCAGGAGGCATACCTTTCACCCAGATTGCCTATTTTTCAACTTCTTATACTTGTCTGAAAGCTCTCTCTGTGCACTACATTGTGGTATAGGTTTGGTTTGCAAATTTTTCTATTTTGACCAATTTTGGAGCCTAAAATCCTAATTTTTTGGTTTCATGATTTGGAGGATAATTTTTTCATACGAAATCAATTTTTCAATTTTGAATAGGTGTTGGAGAGCATGTTTATTGTAATTTATAGTGGTGCTATTATATTCTCAGTTTGATGAGTAGAGAGAGTTATGTACTTGTTTGAACACTTATGGGTGCCTAGGATTCGGGGTGTGATTTTATGAGCATCTGAATGATTCAAGAGGAAAAACCTTGAAGGAGTACATGTTTTCATGTGTTTTTCATGATGGTACAACTAATTATCAATTTGGTGCTTCCTAGTATAGGTTTACATGTGTTTTTTAAAGTTGGACTTTAATGGTAATAGGAATTGTTGGCCTCCTCTAATGGTTCAATAATTAAACCCTTAGAGTTGTGACTTAGAGATTAGACATCTACACTAAGCAATTATCTTACTCATAATGAAGGTGCATTTCATTGTCAACCCAGGGACATGAACTTGAAATGGGTCAGCATTGTATGTGTACTAGGACTCCACTATAGTCATCCTTAAACTAGAAAATAAATAGTACTGAAAATAAAATGTTGGAAAGAAATTAACATAAGCACTAAGCATGAATCAAAAACTACATTGAGCATCAACAAATCGACTGGAAATGGATGAAAAAAATAGAAATCTCAGCAAACAGACAGGAAACTACTATGTCTGCCTTGGTTGCAAGAACAGTCAAAACAAAGTTCTAATGGCTGCAAAAACAGACAACTGTTGAAACCGAAACTAGTTACTAAACAGAAAAATAACTTTTAAACTAAATGGGTGGAATTATCACCAAGTGGCCCCCCTTGGGTGAGTCTTCCTTAAGCTAACTCAAAGGCAACAAATCAAAATATCATTTTATTACTTAAAAACATGATTATAACATATCAACAATATGACTGTATTACTTTAAATGAAAAATGCAAGTACAATCTCAGAACATCCAACCTCAGAAAAGGGGCATCCACTCATTATTTATAGAGGGAAAAGCTTTAATTAACCCTAACTACCTAGGCGCTTGATCTAACATATTAGGGAATGCTATTATTGAAAAACAAGAGAGGGAGGGAAGTTATGCATATGCTATATATTTAGTCAAAGCAAACTTGCCTCACTGAGGATCCAACACAACAACAACTCTAGAGTCGCTCAACTAACAAATATGATCATTTAAAAGGTAGTTACAACTTCCATAATGAAAGCTAGAATTTCCATTGAAGCTCTCTCCATCGAGTTTCCTCCTTGACCTCTTAATGACCATCTTTGACTTCCTACTAACCCGATCACCGGCAGGAGCTTCTTCTACTTTGTAGGCTTCATTTATATTAGCACCTTAATATAAACCTGCATAATGACATTAGTACGCACAAACAACTGCATGTCCATAATTACCTTAAAGTAACATCCATTCAACCACATGTAAAATTAACATAGATAATCCACATAGCATGTTAATATCATCAAAAGTCACAAGGATAATTTCATGCCCAAGGTTCATAAATCTAGGGAAATAACATGGAGAATGTCAATAACCAAGTGCCAAAGTCTATACTATCAACAACAAATATATGATAAACCCTATCAAAATTGAGCCATTAATTGGACTCGTCATCTCCCCCCAACCTAATTATTTTTTGGTCCTCCAAAAAGGGGAGCTCTATTCCTTTGCCTTGTCAAAGCCCTGAAGTCACCAACTTCCAACTGTCCCAAATCAGTCTTTGCAGTATCTGAATTTGGATCCTAATAGAATCCTTGCTTGTTTTCCAATCTGATCCACCTTGTCCTTTATGTAGCTATGTCATACTGATAGTATCTGTAATCTGGTACTGGCCACAACAAAGTAGGTGGCTCAAATATCAATGGAAGCCAATATTGTTGCCTCATCCTTCCAATCTATATGTACCTAGTACTATGTATACATTTGTAGCACAATTTTGCAAGGAATGGGGTTTAGCCTATTTCAACTGATCTGTCAAACTATTCCACCTCTGTGATAGGTACCCCAATACTGTTTTCCCTATAGTATCAACTACCTACTCATATTCCTAGTATGCTTCATCCCTAACAGGAATGATTCTGTTTTTGTAGCTTAGACGATAAAGAATTTTGTGCCATGTATAGTAAATGTTTGAAGGGTTACTAGATTCAACTCTGAGAGGCAAGGGGGTGTGGAGTTCTCTTTCCCTATATGTTATAAACTACTACCCCCAACTGACTTCATTTTAGATCCATGACATGAATGCCCTCAAATGGATATCTCCAATGTATAGCAATGGGTTCCAGTCATGATCATTAGGCACAACATAATTATGCAAGTATAATTCACATAACAGATTTTTAACTTCAAGAGGAGAGGATTGGTAGGCTTGAAAAAACTCATGTGGGGTTTCAATAGAAGGGCTTAAACTTGAAATAACCCTTGACAGCTTGAAGGAAAGATGAAACTCCTTCAAATACAGTGCATATACTCTTGGAGGAGTTCTACATCCCATCATTTGTGGCACTAGATCCACCACATTTTCTACCTTATCCTTCAATGCAACAATCTCTGCATCTTTCTTCTCAATTTCTACATTTTTCTTTTTGACTTCTTCCTGTAGCTTGATTCTTTCCTTTTTCAACTCCTCTTTCCTTTGCATTTTGTTCCATAAGTTTAGGGCTACAAGATTCCATGAAAAAGTGGGAGGTTTATGTGTCCCTACCAAGATTTTTTCTCGCACTGGTTCATGTTGTTCAAATGGCACCAGTTGTAGTGGTTCTTGTTGTTCATCTTGCTTTAGTTGCAATGGTTCTTGATTTTCAACCTGCTCTACAACAACAGCAAGCTCTACTAATCTTATGTTTGCTTGTTCCTCAAAAATTTCTTCAACCTCAACATTTACCTGCCCCTTAGGAGCTTTTGTCTCATTCCTAGGTGTTCTTTTAAGTCTAGGGCTTTTTGGAGGTATATCAATAGTTGGCCTCAACTATTTTGATTTATTTGGAGGATTTACATTTCGTAAAGAACAGAGGGAAGATTCTAATAGTTTATTAGCTTTCAGTTTTAGGGCTAGGCTTTTTTCTTTTTCTAATGTTTGCTTGGCCTTCCTTTTCTAATTTTTCCTCTCATTTGTAAGCTTCCTTTCTAATGGCAGCCTATTAGGTTTGAGGATGAATTTCCTCATTTGAATACTTTGATTCAGAGGAGCCAATTTCTATTGTTGGATCTCGGCCACAAGAGGGTTTGGTGCTAGGTTTAAAGCAGAGGTTGAAGCTCCAGGAGTGTTTTAGCAACCTCACCCTACTAACCCTATGAGCTTGAGGTTGACCCCTACATACACATTTTCTAATCAATGTTCACAAATTCTTCCCATGACATGCTACTGAAAATTTTTGTAAAGATTTTTCTACTAACAATTTTAACAAATAGTGATGGAGATAAAATTGTCTCACTTTTTGTGTTTCAAATGGCTATGATTTTAAGAAGGCTACAAACACACAGTACATCTTATCCTTCTTCCATGTCTCATATGGTTCAGGAGCTTAAAATGCACATAATGGATTCAAGGATTGGAAACCCTGTGTATTACATTGATAATGTAGAAACAACTTGTTTCACTTTTTAAGCAAGTAGAAGTTCTCTCAGTTCTTACTTATTTATACTGCCAAGAGGATCATTAGACTCGTGAATTTACCCTAACAGCATCTAGCATCCCGAAGTAGTATATGGCTCTCCTTCAACAGGAAAACCCGTTACTTCAACAATTGTCTCCTCAGTGGCTATAACTTCTAGCCCTTTTACCATTGCCTTCCTGTCAGAAAGTGTTTGTGCAAATTCCAGAGCAATGTCCTCATTGAAACTGTCTAGTTTCAGAAAGTAGTCCAACCATCCACAATTCCTGAATTCGGCCAGAGAGAGTGCATCCTACAGTATCATGTCATGAACTATAGGTTCATTTCTAATCAGCTATCCTCCCATTTTTTCCACCCACAATCAGGCAAACACTTCTGCAAAATTTTCTTTCCTGCAATCCTTCTTTGAAAACCCAATTTCTTTTGCTTCCTCCAACTCTTCTTTAGTGCTAACACCAATGTCATGTAACTCTTCAATTTACCTTTTTGGTGACGTTATGACTATGACTAAGGCAGTAAAGAAACATAAATGAGGGGGATCATCAAGGAAAATGGTGGTAGTTTAGTGTCACATCATACATGCAGGCCATCATTTCAACAATTTCAAATTGGCTCATTTTAAATTTGCTGCCATGCTGGTGCATGGATGACATGTATGACACATGGATATGATGGGTTCACACTCCCCCCCCCAACCTAAATTAGAGCATGTTTCCACATTGGCTGGGATGTAATTATGATGTGACAAGGAAGAGTACAGATATGTGCTATGTGAAATATCAACATTAATATACAGTAATTAAATAAATGCACTTAAGATAATTAAGATATAACAATTTGTTATGCACATACCTAAAAATTTGGAGTGTCATTTGCAAAGAATGTGGAAGGGAGTATGGGTTACTTTAAAAGTATAGTTGAGCTTATTAAATGCAGTGGTGATGGAATGAAGTGATGGTGAAGTGAAGTGATGGTGGAGTTATGGAAGAGAGAGAACAGATGGAGATGGACAAGGATGGATTTCATCGGACAAAGAAGTTGATTCTCATGAAAGTGGAAGATGATTATGATGGATACACCTTTAACTTGAATAAAAGGAGGGACATCAGGTCTTCTTCCTTTGGTCAGGAACTTCGTGAGGTTTGGTGTTGAATAAATTGTTACATGAATTTTGTTTGGAAGTCGGTTATGATATAACCTAAGATAGTGATCATGACCGAGCTTGAATCACAGGTCAATGGTTGGGAGCTGAATAACACCATTGGAGAATACTTTTGCAACTTCATACGGTCCCAACCACCTAGTTTACAGTTTTCCTACATTATCTTGATACCTGGAGTCATAAAGGAGTGCCTAGTCACCTCGCTGGAACTTCTTTTTTTTATGTATTTGTCATGCCATCTGATTCTCTGATTTTTCACTATCTCAACATGATGAAGAGCTAACTTTATCATCTCATCCAAGGCATTCAGCTGCATGATTCTATCCTTCTATGCCTCAAATATGTCTATCCCAAGATCTAGTGCAGTTCTAAGAGTTTTATGCTCAAACTCTATAGGCATCATGGTTGTTTTTCCATACAATAATTCAAAAGGAGTGAAACCAATGGTTGTCTTCCAAGTGGTTCTATAAGCCCAGACAACTTCTAGCAACCTATTTGCCCAATATTTCCTGTGAACGGCCACTATTTTGGTCAAAATAGCTTCTATTTCCCTATTTGACACCTCAGACTGGCCATTGGCTTGAGGGTGATAGGGGGTAGATTTCCTATGCCTTACATTATATTCATTGACCAATGTTGTGACAAGAGTTGATGTAAACTGAGCCCCTTCATCTGTCACTATCTCTCTAGGAATCCCATAACGTGTAAAGATTTCTTCATAGAGGAATTTTGCAACTTTATTATCTCTGGCATGTTTCATAGCATTAACCTCAATCCACTTGGTCACATAATCAATGCAAACCAACATGTAGGATTTTCCATTTGATAGTGGATCAATTGGTCCTACAAAATCAAGGACCCTCATTTATCAAATGGTGTGATGACTACCTAGGGGTATAGAGGCATCTCATCAAATTTAGTTGGCTAACCCATCCTCTGACATCTATCACACTTTCTAGTATACTTGCCTGCATCCTTATGAAGTGTGGGTCAGTAGTACCCTGTATTAATAATTTTCATTGTTGTCTGCTTGGCTGCAAAGTGCCCTCCATAGGGTTCATTGTGACATGCATGCAGTATATCATATGTTTCATCCTCTCTTACACATCTCCTCATTACATGATTTGGTCTAGTGTAGAATAAACATCTTGCAATCCATGAGAAAGGAAAAGTTTTCTCAATAAGAACTCTTCTCTCCTTTGGAGAGAAATGAGGGGGAACTCTCCTTGTAACCAAATAATTGGCTATATCTGCATACCAAGGTGTGTACACACTGATGGAAAACAAATGTTCATCAGGGAAGGAGTCATCAATGACTTGAGTGTCTTCTGATCTAGTCAATCTGGAGAGAAAGTCTGCTAGAACATTTGCCTTACCTGGTTTGTCAACAATGGTGATATCAAATTCCTACATCAACAACAACCATCTGGCTACCCTTCTTGAAATCAAGGGCTTATTCATGAGGTATCTTATGGATGCATGGTTTGTATGGACAAAGATTTGATATCCTGTTATATAATGTCTGAACTTGTTAAGAGCATAGATGACTGTCAACATTTCCTTCTCTGTCACTAAACTCAACTCCTTGTAGGTTTTTGCTGACAAAGTAGATTGCATTCTTTATTTCTCCCTCTTTTTTCCCCAAGATAACTCTTATAGCATAATTAGATGCATTTGTGTGAATATGGAAAGGGAGTTCTCAATTGGGGCCTTTGAGTACAGGAGCACAGGTTAAGGCTTCTTTTAAGTCAGAGAATGCTTTGTCACAATCCTCTATCCAATGGAACTCAACATCTTTACTTAGAAGATTGTACAGTGGTGTTGCCATCTTACTAAAATCTTTTTATGAAGCACCTATAGTATCTTGCATGTCCCAGGAAACTTCTAACATCTTTTTGCTTGGTAGGAATAGGAAGAGTTGTAATCACCTCAATCTTGGTTGGATCTACTTGAATTCCTTTCTGAGAGATATAATGGCCAAGGACTACTCCTTCCTGCATCATCATGAAGCATTTCTCACTGTTCAACGACAGATTATGGTCTTCACATCTCTACAAAACTTATCTTAGATTTTCTAATGCTTCTGCAAAATCAGTACCATAAGTAGTAAAATCATCCATATAGATCTCCATACAATCATGTGAGATATCTGAAAATATACTAATGACTGCTCTTTGAAAGGTTTTAGGTGCATTACACAACCCAAAGGGAAGTACTAAATAGGCATAAGTCCCCCAAGGATAGGTAGAAGTTGTCTTCTCTTGATCCTTAGGTGCAATTTGTATCTAATTATAGCCACTGAATCCATCTAGGAAAGAAAAATATTGCTTACCTGCAAGTGAATCCAGTACTTGGTCTATAAAAGGAAGAGGAAAATGAGCCTTCTTGGTGGCAAAGTTTAGAGATTTACCTCCCTTTTTAGGCACAATTACCAATGGGAACACCCATTGGTTTTCTGAGATAGGGAAAATAAATTATGCATCCAATAACTTCTATAATTCCCCTTTTACAATCTCCCTCAATGTAGGGTTGATTCTCCTTTGTGGTTGCTTGGGATCCAATCCTTTCATGTGGACAACTGTTGCTCTTGACTCAACTTACTGTTGATATTTAGATGTTTCCCTTCTGAAACTTGTACTTGTGTGGTCAACTCAATCATGGTTGTTTCATTGATGCTTGGCATTTTTAGTTCATGTGGTAATAATGTATGAAACATATTTGTTGCTACAGGAAGTTGAGGTGCAAGAGGAGCGTGCAAAAGTGTCTTCAATGGACCTACAGAACTAGATTCATGAGTGGATGATTCTTCATGCACCTCACAATGGTTTTGAATTATATGGGATAATACTTCATCTTCTTCCTGGAGTTGCATGAAAGGACTTATGCCCATCATCATGAGTTGTGCCACTGAATTGACTTCCTCGGCCTCTTCTCCAACATGTGGCCATATGAGGTTATCCATATCATGGGATGGCTGAGTAGGAGGGTAGAGGATAAAATTCTTAGTGCTTCTCCCATTAGAAATAGTGAGTCCCCTAATTGACATCCAATGTAAGCATCTTTTGTAGCTAACCATGACCTACCTAGAATAATGGGATACCCTCCCAATGTAGCTTTAGGGGAAAGGATCACGAAATCTGTTGGGTACTCCCAAGAGTCTAGAGTTATAACAAGGCCTTTTACTATACCATCTGATTTGACAGTGGAACTATCAACAAGCTGCAGGATAGTAGGAGTAGGTCTCATATTGGCAACATTCAATTGTTGCAGGATATCCTTAGTCATCACATTTATTGTTTCTCCCAAGTCTATTAGAGCATTCTTTACTTAGATTCCATTTATAATAACTCCTACCACAAGACTACTTGGGTCAGTGTATTTAGGAACAATAACTTTCCCAAGCATGATGTCTACCAACTGTCCCACCACATGAACAGTAGTGGGGTCTTTCTTTTTCCTCCCTAGCTTTTGAGACATGCTTCCTTGATTGCTTTACTATATATGGGGACATATTTTATAGCATGGAACAAAGGTATATTAACACATATGTGTTTCAACTGATCCAGAATATCAAAGGTTGTTTCTTCCTTCTCTTCCTTTTGTTTAACAACTTCTAACCTTTGAGGAAATGATGGATCTTGATCAAATTGTTGAACTAGTTCATGATTCTTAGGCACACTTGGCTGAATAGGGACATTTTCATGCTCCTCTTCTTCCATAGGAAGCTCAGTGATGATAGGAGTGGAACGAGTTGGAAAAGTGGTTCCTGAACGTAGATGAATATCACTCACTCACAACGTATGCAGGAAATTGACTAGGATCTGTAGATTAGATTGGTTGTTGTTGTGGTTTGTTATTTGCGTTAGGTGTGGGTTGAGATGGCAACTAAGTAGGTCTAGGTGTGCTAGAACTTGAGCTAGTAGGAGGAGGCATTATGGTAGGTGGTTGAGGTTGTGGAGGTGGTTGCATGTAACCAGTTGCTTGGTTTGGCCATTGTTGTCCTCCCCTCCATTGGGATGTCTCCTGCCAATTTCCTGGAGGTGGCTGCCAATTCCCCTAGAATTGCTGCCAATTCCCTTGGGCTTGCTACCACTAGGGTGGAGAGTTTTGGTAATTGGGCCAAGTGTTTGGAGGGTTGTTCCAAGGCTGAGGTGGATATCCTCCATAGTTGGATGGGTATGGGGGTTGCCATTGATTACTAGATGCATAGGAATTGAAATAAGGTCTACAAAAAGATAATGGATTTGGTGGCATACCTTGTCTTGGAGCCCATGGTTTTCTTTGTGCAATGTAGAAAACCTAATCATCATCAACCTGAACTAGCCTAAATTCTAGTGGAATCTGCTTGTTGTCAATGTTGGCTACCATTTTGCATCTACAATCCTTCTTCTTTTGTCTGCAATGAGGATAATATTCTGCCAACATTGCCTTTGCCTCCTCTTATTTCTTCTTTGCTTGAAGAGTGTCTAGCTGAGTAGCCATATTTTTTATGATATCTTGCTTGAAATCTTCCAGCAAGTGAGTGATTTCCATCCTTGAGACTCCATTGGTGGAGGATTTACCCATATAGGATTGATAACCTCTTCCTTTCTTCAGAGCTGCCCTAGAGTAATTTTGACATATCTTTTTAATATCATCCAAGGGAACTTGAGTGATATCTCCTCCTCCCATTAGGTCCAGAGCATCAATGAAACTCTCATTGATCACTCTAAGGAAGAGCAATTTTTGAGACTCTTCATTGAGTGCATGATGTGGAGATTTCTACAGGCAAAATAGAAACCTTGAAATATAGTCCTCCAAACTCTCATCTTCCTTCTGCTGCATCCTAAAGATATCATCTCCTCTCATATCATTGACCCTACAGTATTCTTTATACTTCTCAAGAAACTTTGTTTTCATATCATCCCAAGTCTCTACAATATTCCTACATAAGCTCATAAACCATCTTAATGCAACTTCTTTCAAGGTGGTAGGAAACAATTTAAGCCTATGAGCATCAATAGTATAGTCATAGCTTCTATAGAGGATATCAAACTCAAACAAGAAAGTGTCAGGATCTTCTGTTACAAGCCCATAGAACTTAAGAAGAACTAAAGCATGGATGTTCTTGAGGTTATCAACTTCATTTTGATGAGTGATAGGAAATGGAAAAGATGTTGGTTGGGTGTGTTTGGATTTGCATGAGCCATATCTACTTGATAGAATTCCAAAGCAAATGGATTCTCAATCAGGTTTTGGGTAGCTTGGTCCTTAGAGGAAGTTTCAGAATTGGTCAAATTGGGAAATGCATCAGCAAAAGGATGTGCCTCTTCTTCTTCGTCTCTTGACAAATTTTGAAACTCAACTACCTGATTATCGGGATTAGGGTCATTAGGAAGGAATCTCCCATGAGCATCTCTTCTCTTGCCTCTATGCATGTGATATTAACTCAGTATCAGCCAAATCACACAAAGAATTGGTGAAAGAATAGCAAATCATTACTTTTCTCAAATGAATGGTATGCAAAGAACAAACTTCAAAGATACTAAAGCAAGAAGGAAACTAGAAATGACTCCAAAGAACTTCCTAGTTTGACACCATCCCTGGCAATGGTGCCAAAAATGTTGGCCTCCTCTAATGGTTCAATAACTAAGCCCTTAAAGTTGTGACTTATAGATTACACATCTACGCTAAGCAGTTATCTTACTCATCATGAAGGTGCATTTCATTGTGAACCTAGGGATGTGAACTTGAAATGGGTCAGCACTATATGTGCACTAGGACTCCACTATAGTCATCCTTAAACTAGAAAATAAATAGTACTGAAAATAAAATCTTGGAAAGAAATTAACATAAGCACTGAGCATGAATCAACAACTACACTAAGCATCAACAACTCTACTGGAAATGGATGACAAAAATAGAAATCTCAGCAAATAGATCAACAGAGCAGTTTATAATATTCCCCAATTTTAAACCCATTAGAGTTGGTGGGTTGTATATCTAGACCCTGGTAAGAGGCGATACGGGATGGATAGAGGGTCTGATGGGCTTTGGCAACTGATTATCAGATTGTTATGGGTTAATGACTTCGTTTGAGCTCGTTGGACACTATTTGCTTTCAGTTATATTTTAGCAGTTTTTTACCATAGCTTCCTTTGTGATGCAGTGAATCCATGCAGAATCCTCTTCTTTATTAGGCTTGATTGGTTCGTGCCAAGGCATATATGGGAATATTATGTTAAGTGTTATTAAATATTAATTATTTGGAGGCTTTTATCTTTATACGTTATATTTTATTAGCAAGTGATTACTATTTGGAAGGTGCCTATCATTGGAGGGGCCACTTTTAATTATATTTTATAATTAAAAGTGTTTTCGAAAACTATTGAAAAATTAAAAAGAAAAGTTCAAATTTATTTAAATAAAAACCTAATTGAGAAAATTCGAACTCTTGAGGAGATATAAGGGTTTCATTGGGTTTTGAGCTCATTATGTTATGAAATTGATTTTTGATCAAGTCTTCTTCAGAGAACGAAGCCAAGGGTTTCAGTTTCTATAGGCATTGGAGAACGAGCCATCTTCAGTGTTGCAGTTGGTGAAATATCGGTGATCAGCCTTGCATTGGGAGATGTCTTCATTGAAGTTATCCGAGCGTTCCTGATTTGCTGACATATACAACAAATGAGTTTTCGGCATCAAAATATGTTACCTTTTGGTTGCATGTTATGGAGATCTTCTTTATGTCGTGGAGAAGATTAAATAATAGTCTGGCATCAGCATTTGAAATAGATTATGTGGTTTCCAGAGCTGTATTATTTTATTTAAATTTATATGCAATTTCTTTCAAAATCGCACTTCAATGGTTTATTCAATAAAAACGTTCAAAAATAAGCAAACAGACAGTTTCAGAAAAACAGTGAGAACAGGGGTTTCTACAGTGGTATCAGAGCCTGAATCCTGCCATCCTGTGTTGGTTGATAAAAGAAAATAATTCAGAATGTCAAGGGTTTGATAAATAAAATCTGAGGAATTGATAAAGTGGATGTTTTCAGAAGTTTTTAATCGCTTCAGAGTATGCCGGGTTTTTTCTGAATATTGAGAAAATATTATATTTTGAAATTTGGAGGAAAATATTATTTCTGAATAATATTTTTCTTTAAAAAGAGCAAATTACTCTTTATTGAGGAGAATAAATATATTTGTCGTGCATGAGATATTATTACCTTTAGAAAATGGTAAATTGTGGGTGATTAAGTGGAACTTCTTATTTGTCGTCATAACAAATAGAAATTGCCAGAATTATTGTTCTTGGATTATAAAGTAAATTTTAATGTTATCCGGTGATGGTGAGATTTTGATAAAACACTTTAATGTGGAGAAATATTTTATCGGGCCTGGGTCTATTTGACGAAGAGATGAAGTTTTAAATTATTGAAGAATATATATATTATTGGAGCCGCGACTTGGTATACCTCTGCCGTCGCGCATCATAATTAGAAAATCTTTGAGAAATAGACACTAAATCGCGTGGCTGGATATTCGTCTTTCTTGTCTGGGTGACCGGTTTGGAAATCCTTCTCAGGCCGTGGTTATTGATTGCTTTTCACATTCGGAAGATTTCAGAAACAATTTCGGTATTTGCCAAAGACTCAGAGACAGTTCGCGGGAGCCTTCGGGAGTGTATTGGGAAGCTACAAGTCACCGCATCATTTCTGGTAGCTACGCAGGAAGACAAAGCAGTTATCGGGTTTTTGAGGAAGGCGTTTTGGATGTGACGTGGATAGTCACGAGCAAAATCTGACATGGAAACTCGTGGAAGAAGTAAAGAGAGTCGCTTCAGCAGGAAAAGACAAGGAAATATATTAAGTAATCGTAGAAGACAGTTGAATACGTGGAGTCACAAAAATGGTGATCATTGTCAATCTGGAGGCAGTGTAAGGCTACAAGGAGATACGACCCAGTTTTTTCTTGCTGGGTGAAACGTGGGTAAGACAAATTAAGAACTAGAGAAAGGACAGAGATTCAGTAAGCCTGATGTCCCTTCCAGTTAAGGAAAATCCAGACAGATAAAGACAAAAAAAAAAAGAAAAAAAAAAGTAACAGGAGTCAAGTTTCCAATGCTGCCTCCTCAACACTTTCCAGGTTCTTCTTTTCTGTATTGGTATTTTTCCCGAGTTGCAGTTAACTGTAAACACTGATGCTGTTCCAGCTCCTAGTTTGTGCATTGAAAGGGAATTATCATATGAGGACTTTGTAAACTGAAGTTAGTTGATGCCAGTCATTGAATGGGATTGATACAGTTCTGTCCTGGAGGTTGCTATTGAACTGTTTGACATAATGTCATCATCCTGTAGCTACAGATTTGCATAAGTTAGACAACTTAGTGTATTGGAGAACCAGCATTAAACATAGCACAGCATCTCTGAATATCAGTAAACATGTATCTTGCACTTAGAAGTCTTGTATGCTCATGAAATCCATTGAAAACATAATAAACAGCCACAATCAGTAAGTTGATTAGAGTGCAGAAAAACTGTTTGACCAAATGTCCAAGCATGGAAACTGAAAATTTAGTACAGAACAAGCAAGGCTTATTACAGTGATGAAAGGTATTGCATAGCAGAGGTGTAAAATCAGTTGTGCACAAGTCAGCTAGATTTTTGGTTTTCAGTTTGAGCAGCGAAAATGGGCGTCTTGAAAACAATGATCAACAATCAACAAGCATTGAAAGAGCTTGAACAATCTCAATACAAGCTCAATCGAGATTTGTTGCATTTAGAGCAGTCACTTTCAAAGTTGGGACAGCCTAAAGGATCTATTTCACTTCCTACCAGCAAAGTTCCAACACCACAAAACAGAGAAGAGGTAGTGATTAGCATGTTCGAGGAATATAACACTCTTCCTCAACGTGTTAAGAAGAACTGTTCATTCAAGAGTTACATGGAATTGCACCCGAGTCTTTCCCACAAAACTGAGCAAGCAAGGAAGGAGTATCACACTATAGCCCATGAATTGTTTACACACGAATTGGATAGAGGATCTTCACATGTGATTGATACAATTCTTCATGAGAATGATGTGGTGTCTTCAAGTTCCAATAAGGTATGCAGAAATTTATATGATGAATTTGATAGGCATGCTTATTTGATTCAAGAAGACACTAGAACAGCTTTGGTTAATGATTTATCTACATCATCCTTGCAAGAGGTGACTCAAGAAGTTTCTACTGTAGAGGCTACTTCTGATTTTTATGATAGCGATGATGAAACTTTGCATGAGCATGAGACAGCAGTGATTTCACATATGCAAAATGATCCTATTGAGTTATCACATGAAGGGACTCAAGAATTGGGTACTAGTGATGCATTATGTGTTGAGGATTCATGTCCTAGTGAGTCTGATTTTCCAGATCAGACTTTAGAAAATAAGTTAGAAGGTTCACATGTTGACATGGAATCCCAGGATTGTGAGTTGGAAGGTGATACAGTTACATCAGGAGTGGAAGTGTGTGAAGATACTGTTATATCAGTAGCTCCTACTTTATCAGTTGAGCCATCCTTTGAGGTACATAGCAGCAGTACCTTAGATGTTGAGGTGTGCATGGATGAAAGCACACATGATGCTGCTTATCATTTAGTGAGTGACGACGAATCAACCTCATATCATAGTGCATATTGTGAACCGGAAAACTTGTATGGGGGTCATAAGCTACAAAGTTCTCACCATTTGGTTGGGCAACTAAAAGTGAATGACAATATGATTGCCACAACCATTGAGCATTTTGATGTTGCTCGTTAGATGTTGGCTACGTATGGTTGGAGTACTCCTTTGACAGATGAGCACGGTGATAGTGGTTTTTCCCTTGTAGAGATACATGCACTTCGAGAAGCAATTGGAATGATGAAACAAAATTACCTAAAACTACTTGCAGACAGGGATTTTCTTCTCGAGTGGGATTGCATTTGTTATGATGCATTGTAGAGGAAGGAGCAGGTTGATGAGCTCACTCATGAGCTTGAGGTGACTTTGGACTCGTTGGAGAGTGCTCAGTTGGCCCTTCAAGAGTCGCAGTCACGGTTGGAGGAGTTGACCGTGGAGTTGAGGTTGGCACAGTCTCCACTAGCTGCAGATACGGTACAGTTATATACAGAGGCAGTTGATGAGGACCTTATATCCACGAGTTGTAGTGAGGATGTGGTTACATCTATCACAGATATTGGTGCAGTCAATTCAGCTGGGATGAGTGTTTTGGTTGAGAGCTCTTGTGATGAGATAGTTGATTTTTCTGAGAGTTGTGTGACAGATCACGTCACTACTTCATCGTCGTCACAGGAGATATGTGGGGCATCATCCAGTATGGAGATTTGTACTTATGCTAATTTGTTTCCCCAGGACTATGATGGTCAGCCATTGACAGAGGTGGGAGCATTTTATCTTGATTGCATAGTGAGGAGTGTTCATCACTTCTCCTTTAGTCCACACACAGAGGATTTGATGATGCATCAGTGTGGTTTGGCTCCTGAGTTATACCATCCATTGTGGGATGGGTATTCATTAGAAGATGGGATTAGCAGCTGCAAGCGCCAGACTCAGCGCTTTGTGGGGGATTACTTGCAGGGACAGCTGTCAGTTTTACATCATGCTGATATGTATCCAACAGGGTTTGCTACTTCTTGGTCACAAAGTTTTCTTCTGGGTACATCGTTACAGGATGACTATGGTGTCAGTTGGCATGATGGCTTGGTCAGTTATCACATCCATGAGGGTTTAGCAGAGGACAGGGAGAGATTGAGTGTAGCAGATGCTTCTAGAAGTTCTTATCTCCGCATGACAGATGGATGTGAATTCAGATTGTATTGGGATCCAGGTGGTGACAGTTTTGGCACTGAGTATTGGATGGGTCCCATTGGGTTACTTCATCATTTCCAACATGGTGAAGTTGGAGACAGTAGAGCGCATCGGAAGTCTGAGGATGACAGACACGACAGACTTTCACTTTGGATTTGGGATCCAGGGATAGCTTGCACAGTTGTGTTTTTGTTGATGCTACAGGAGACAGTTAGAGATGTGTGGGACACTTCACAGTTCTTATTTTGGGCCTTCCGAGGAGTTGGGGTTCTTTGCAGTAGAGATTGCTTGAGGACAAGCAATTTCAGGGAGGGCGGACTGTAATGTCCCCAATTTTGCGAGCATCAGAGTTCAGTGGATTTAGCCTATTATGCGACCCTCGTAGGCTGATAGGATGGATAGAGGGTCTTGATGGAGCTTGGCTTGGCTTCAGTTGTCAGATTGTTATCAGTTGGCTTTCATTTGGGCTCGTTCGGACACTATTTGCTTGGATTGCTATTTTTAGCAGTTTTTTGCACTCAGCGGAGCACCCCTGCTATTTTTAGCAGTCTGGTCTAGTCACGTGCAGAATCACTTTCTTCTTCGTCAGCTTCAGACGGTTCGTGCATCGGGCATATATTGAGAGAGATATTAATATTTAATTGATTTAATTAAATATTAATTATTTGGAGCTTATGTTATAAAGTTATAATATTTTAAATATTATAACTTAAGTGATTTTTGCTGAAGGGGTCGCCTATCATTGAAGGGGGCCACTTTTAATTATATTTTATAATTAAAAGTGCTTTCAAAAACTATTGAAAAATTAAAAAGAAAAGTTCAAATTTATTTAAATGAAACCTAATTGAGAAAATTTGAACTCTTGAGGAGATATAATGGTTTCATTGGGATTTGAGCTCATTATGTTATGAAATTGATTTTGATCAAGTCTTCTATACGACGAAACCAGAGTTTGATTGATGTCTACATGCATTATGGAGAAACGAACCATCACTGATGTTCTGATTCGGAGAACATCAGTTGATCTAATTGCATTGGGGAGACATCTTTGTTGAAGTTATCACAGAACGTTCATAGAGTTTACTTTCAGCTTGCTGCAATAATCAGGTTTTCATCAAAATATCGTTGCCTTTTTAGTTGCATGTTATCAGATCTTATTTGTAATCATTGCAGAAGATTAAATAATAGTCTGGCATCAGTATTTGAAATAGATTATGTTGTTTCCAGAGTTGTATTATTTTATTTAAATTTATATGCAATTTCTTTCAAAATCGCACTTCAATGGTTTATTCAATAAAAACGTTCAAAAATAAGCAAACAGTCAGTTTCAGAAAAATAGTGAGAACAGGGGTTTCTACAGAGTTCCAATGGCTGCAAAATCAAACAACTGTTGAAACCAAAACTAGTTACTAAACAGAAAAATAACTTTTAAACTAAATGGGTGGAATTATCACCAAGTAGGTCCCCTTGGGTGAGTCTTCCTTAAGCTAACTTAGAGGCAACAAATCATAATATCATTTTATTCCTTAAAAACATGATTACAACATATCAGTAATATGACTGTATTACTTAAACTGAAAATGCAAGTACAATCTTAGAACATCCAACCTTGTGAAAAGGGGCATCTGACCATTATTTATAGAGGGAAAAGCTTCTAATTAACCCTAACTACCTAGGCAGTCGACTCCAACATAGTAGGAGGATGCCATTTATTGAAAACATGGAAAAGAGAGGGAGCAAGTTATGCATGCGCTAGATTTAGTCAAAGTAGACTTGCCTCAATGAGGATCCAACACAACAACACTTCCTAGATACTCAACTAACAAACATGATCATTTAAAAGGTAGTTACAACTTCCATACAAGCTAGGAATTTCCCTCCATTGGAAGTTTCCCTCCATTGAGAGTTTTCCCTCCTTTGACATCTTAATGACCATCTTTTGACTTCCTTAGCAATCGACTAGCTGACAGGAGCTTCTTCTACTTTGTAGGCTTCATTTATATCAACACCTTAATATAAACCTGCATAATGAAATTAATACACACAAAACAATTGCATATTCATAATTACCTTAAAGTAACATCCATTCAACCACATGTAAAATTAACATAGATAATCCACATAGTATATTAATATCATCAAAATTCACAAGATAAGTTTATGCCTAAGGTTCATAAATCTAGGGAAATAACATGGAGAATGTTAATAATAGGTGTCAAATTCTATAGTATCAACAACAAATATATGATAAACCCTATCAAAATTGAGCCATTAATTGGAATCATCAGACACATAGGTTGTCTTTGGTTTTGAGGACATGTTTGGACATGGTTTGAGACTTGGAGTCTTGTGTGGGTGATAGTTGAGTGCAGGTACAACGTTGGTGTTAGTTATGGTGTCATGATTATGTAGGTACACTTTTTCTTTGGCATGAAATAATTAGGTTTGTGGCATTTTGGTGGTGATTTGATTTGGTGTTAGGAGGTTGTTTCTTATCTCCTAGATGCTTGTTTGGTTCCTTGACTATGGTACTTGGGTGTAGACATGTTTGGAAAATCAGATCTAAAGTTGATTTGGTGTTTGAATCATTTGGTCTACAATATTATTCTCTTTGATATCCCAGTTTGTAGTTTACTAATGTGATGATGAGTTTGCATGTTTCAATGATTGGATCTACGAGTTATGCGATTGGTAGGTATGCACAACCTATTGATTACAGTGGGATGAATATCAGATGTGGATTGTCTATATCCACCAGGTTTGATTCATTTTTGTTGCAGACTTTGTTAGTTGGCCTTGTCTGTGGTCATTTGTGCATTGGTATGTATGCTTTGAGATGAGGGGATGGATGATGTATAGTGCCTGGATAGTCAATTTTGGGTTTATCACTTTGTCTTGGATAGCTTGGTTACACTTTTCAGTGGGTTCTTTTGATAGTGATGGATTGGTGGTGTTGGATATATTCTTGATGGTTTGTTGGTGGTTGTATCTTCTTGGCTTCAAGATTTTGGTTTCACTTGATGTTATTGACATTTCAGTTGTGTGTGTAGACCTGGATGATCTTCATGGAGGAGATGGTTTTCACGATGCCATGTGTAGCTTGATATCATAGTTCAATTGGAGTTGTTGGAAGTGATGTAAATTTACCAATTGATGGTGGATGATCTTCTGCAATGTTTATTGGTGTCACAGATGGACTCTTGGATTATGTTTTCATGTGGTGAGGGTTCTTTGACATCTTGGGTTTCATTGATAGGAGGGAGTTATATTCAAATGACTGGAGATGTTGATTCTTGGTTTAGAGTATTTTTGGAATTATGTCATGATGTACTCGTGATTACACATTTAGAGTTTTGGTATGATACATGTTCTCTTGAGACCAGGATGTATGCATTGTTGCTTGTGATCTCCTAGGAGGAGATGGTTATATCATGTTGTCATGTTTATGTTCTTGAATCCATGATTGGATCTTTGACATTGATCTTGTGTGGTTCTCTTTGTATTGAGTAGATGATCATTTGCTTGATTAATTCATGATGATGATGATGTGTTGCATTTGGAGTTTAGAATGGATTGATTGGTTACAAGTGCTCATGGATACTTGGAGACTTAGTGAGGCTTGGAGTTCTCTTGTGGTTAGAGACATGCTGTTGAGAAGGTTACTCTTGATGAGATTTCAATAGGAAATTTGAGGAGTCTACACCTTGGTTGGATGTGTCCAATATAGACCTATGGGGAGAGTGTTGACTTGGATATCTTGGAGGAGCATCCTCATTCCCCACTCTTGTTCTACTCGGCGATTTACTTGAAAGGTATTGCCCATTATTCCTTTCAGGTGTATTATGTTTATGCTTTGTCTTCTCATGCATATGGATCTTGATCTATGGATTTTTGGTTCTAGAGGGTTCATTTGAGTGTTGACATGTTTATCTCTTTATGCATTGTGATTACATTCATTGATGTTGAGTTTAGGAGATGTATTGAATTGATTTCATGATATGGAAATGAATATTTAGTTTGGTCTTCTTTGGTTTAAGAGGCTTACACCCATGTTAGTTACATGATACGTATGTTATGTTTGATCTTGGTGATTGAACGGATGGGTGTTATGGATTTTATTTTGGGGTGTTATGGAGGAGATCATACTTGACACAGTTGGCATTTAGAGGTGTATGTAGGAGGACTTTCTACAGGTATATGATGTGCATTATGTCTCTCTTTGGTCTTGGTTATCTTCCTAGATGTTTGGTTTCACATTACATGTTTTGAGGTTAGGTTGGAGCTATTGTGATCACTAGCTTGTGGTCATGTTTTTTCACTTATGTTCTTGGGTGATGACATGGAGGTTCCTTTATATCTTTCATTTGTTGGGTGTGGAGAACATGGGAGAGCTATGGAGACTTGTGGTGAGAGTTGTTCTTACAGGTTTTGAATATCATTGTGGATGTTCTTTGGTACTACATGATGTTGTTTACACCTTCTATGTGATGTTATTGGTAGACTTGGTATGCCTTGATCACTTTCAAATTTGCATTAACCATGCAATGGGAGCTCTTGGATGTGGATGCCATTCTTTGATAGGTTTGCACATGGAGTTTGTGATTGTGGTTTATGGGTGTGTATGTCGATGACATGAGTTTACTATGTTTTGTATACCTTGGAGGTATGGATAGTTGGATGTGTTGGAACTTTCTGTGGGTGCTATTTCAGCTACATGGTTAGTGTATTTTGACAGCTACTAGTGCATATTGATACCTTTGGATTGAGTGTTTTTGTTTGGGATATCAGTTGAGGAAAGACTTATGCTTCGTTGTGACAAATTGTGTGTCTTCTCTTTGGATGGATTCTTATCTTTGTGCATTGGAAATATTGATGATGGGAGCATTCATGCTTGAGGTGGTGGTCACTTTGTTTCTTGTTACATGTATCTTGATGGAGCACATGAAGCACTTTGATTCCTTGATGGTATATGTGGCTAGAGTGATTGTTCCCTTGTTCATGTTTTGAGGTTACTTTTTACCCCTTATGCAATGTATACGAAAGTGGGAGAATGCTAGGAACTAGGTGTTGTACACCTTGCATAATGTTTATAATGTTTTTCTTTTAATTATGTGTGTGGTGCACCTAGGGGGATCTAGGAGTATGTGCATCACTAGGAGTTAATAATATTCCTGGGGCCACTTTATGTTGTATGTAACATTAAGACATAATTGTAAAATGTATTAATTTAATATTAGGGAAAGTAATTTAAATAAAGTGCCCAATATTAAATGTGGGGACATAATTTTGTAATCTCATGGTTTTATGTAATACTACTTGGTGGTTTTGTGGGAGCCTGTTTCTATAAAAACAACCACATGGGTAGTTGTTTAAGGTTGGTCAGTTGGCAAGTTAGTTCTTGTTAGAATTTGTGAGGGTTGAAGCATGGCATGGGATGTGTGGTTACATGCTTGTTCACATGGAGTGCTTGTTGAGGGCTTGATGCTTCAATGGTGTTCATGGAGAGCTCTGAAGATTTATTATAATTTTTATTGCTGAAAAATAAATAAGTGATGGATGCTTTTGGAGGCTGGGTTTTTCCCTCTGAAGGTTGTATCTTGTGTCATCTTTTCACACGTATGTTGTCTATTCTCATGCATGTGGATTTTGAATACTTTTTTGCATAGATTTCTATTTTGGGTTATGTGGAAATTGTCATTAGATGGATGCACGTTTCCTTTCATCCATTTGTTGGTCTAAACCCAAGGTTTGAAATAGAAAAATCTAAGGACCAAGATGGAAAGGCCCATCCAAGGACCTTCATTGAAGGTTTTTTCATGAATTAAAAAAATTAAAATATGAAAAATTGGAGGGATATTGAAAAAAATTCAAACAAAGATGTTTTCTAAAAAAATATCCTCAATCATACAAATTTCTAATATCTCACAAGTGGGACACACTACTGTGGGTCTACCCTCTCATATTTGCATGTTTTTCCCAAAGAAGATATTAAAACCTACTAGAGTTTGCAAATA